>SZWC01000016.1:651513-664107 GCA_023375785.1 Penium margaritaceum | reverse complement strand
TCTGGCACAACTCTGGCACAACTCTGGAACAACTCTGGAACAACTCTGGGACAACTCTGGCACACCTCTGACACAACTCTGGCACAAATCTGGTACAACTCTGGCACAACTCTGGCAAAATCAAGGCGCAGTCCTGGCACAATCCTGGCAAAACTCTCGCAAACCTCTGGGACGACTCCGGCACAACTCTCGCACAACTCTGGCACAACTATGGCACAACTCTGGCACAACTCTGGTGCAACGCTGGCACAACTCTGCCACAACTCTGCCACAACTCTGCCACAACTATGGCAGAGCTCAGGCACAACTCTGGCACAACTCTGGTACAACTCTGGCACAACTCTGGCACAACTCTGGCACAACAATGGTACAACACTGGCACAAGTATAGCACAAATCTGGAACGACCCTGGCACAACTGTGGCACAACTCTGGCACAACTGTGGCACAACTCTGGCACAGCTTTGGCATAACTTTGCCAGAAATCCGGCACAACTCTGGCACAAATCTGGCACAAATCTGGCAGAACTCTGGCACAACTCTGGCACAACTTTGGCACAACTCTGGCACAACCCTGGCACAACTCTGGCACAAATCTGGCACAAATCTGGCAGAACTCTGGCACAACTCTGGCACAACTTTGGCACAACTCTGGCACAACCCTGGCACAACTCTTGCACAACTCTGGCACAACTCTGGCACAAATCTGGCAGAACTCTGGCACAAGTCTGGTACAACTCTGGCACATCTCTTGCACAACTTTGGCACAACTCTGGGACAACTTTGGCACAACTTTGGCACAACTCTGGCACGACACAGGCACATCTCTTGCACAACTCTGGAATAACTCTGGCACAACTTTGGCACAACTCTGGCACAACCATGACACAATTCTGGCACAGCCCTGGCACAACTGTGGCACAACTCTGCCACAACTCTGGCATAACTCTGCCACGACTCTGCCATAACTCTGGCACAACTGTGGCACAACTCTGGCACAACTCTGGCAAAACTATGGCAGAACTCTGGCACAACTCTGGCACAACTCTGGCACAACTCTGGCACAATTCTGGCACAAATTTGGCACAACTCTGGCACAACCATGGCACAACCCTTGCACAACTCTGGCACAACTCTGGCACAAATCTGGCAAAACTCTGGCACAACTCTGGCACAACTCTGGCACATCTCTTGCACAATTTTGGCAGAACTCTGGGACAACTTTGGAACAACTTTGAAAAACTCTGGCACGACACAGGCACATGTCTTGCATAAGTCTGGCATAACTCTGGCACAACTCTGGCACAACTCTGGCACAACCATGGCACAATTCTGGCACAACCCTGGCACACCTGTGGCACAACTCAGCCACAACTCTGGCACAACTCTGCCACGACTCTGCCACGACTTTGGCACAACTCTGGCACAACTCTAGCACAACTCTGGCAAAACTATGGCACAACTCTGGCACAACTCTGGCACAACTCTGGCACAACTCTGGCACAACTCTGGTACACCTCTGGCACAACTGTGGAACATCTTTGGCACAACTGTGGCACAACTCCGGCACAACTCTGGCAAACCTCTGGCACAACTCTGTCCCAACTCTGGCACAAATCTGGCACAAATCTGGCACAACTCTGGCACAAATCTGGTACAACTCTGGCACATCTATGGAACAACTCTGGCACAACCCTGGCACAACTCTTGCACTACTCTGGCACAACTCTGGCACAACTCTGGCACAACTTTGGCATAACTCTGGTACAACTATGGCACAACTCTGGCACAACTCTGGCACAACTCTGGCACAACTCTGGCACAACTCTGGCACAACTCTGGCACAACTCTGGCACAACTCTGGCACAACTCTGGCAAACCTCTGGCACAACGCTGGCACCACTCTGGCACAACTTTGGCACAACTCTGGCACAGTCATGGCGCTATCCTGGCACAATGCTGGCAAAACTTTGGCAAACCTCTGGCACAACTCTGGGAAACCTCTGGCACAACTCTGGCACAACTCTGGCACAACTCTGCCACAACTCTACCACAACTCTTGCAGAACTCTGGCACAACTCTGGCACAACTCTGGTACAACTCTGGCACAGCTCTGGCACAACTCTCGCACAACTGTGGCACAACATTTGCACAACTCTGGCACAATTCTGACACACGTTTGACAAAACTCTGGCAAGACTCTTGCACAACTCTGGCACAAACATGGCAAAATCATGGCACAATCCTGGCACAAAACTGGCAAAACTCTGCTACAGCTCTGGCACAACTCTGGCACAACTCTGCCACAACTCTGGCAGAGCTCTGGCACAACTCTGGCACAACTCTGGCACAACTCTGGCACAGCTCTGGCACAACTCTGGCACAATTCTGGCACAACTCTGGAACAACACTTGCACAACTCTGGCACAATTCTGGCACAACTCTGGCACAACTCTGGCACAACTCTGGCACAGCTCTGGCACAACTCTGGCACAATTCTGGCACAACTCTGGAACAACACTTGCACAACTCTGGCACAATTCTGGCACAACTTTGACACGACTCTGGCAAAACTCTGGCACAACTCTGGCACATTTCTGGCACAATCATGGCACAATCCGGGCACAACACTGGCACAACTCTGGTACAACTCTGGCACAACTCTGGCACAACTCTGGCACGACACTGGCACATCTCTCGCACAACTCTGGCATAACTCCGGCACAACTCTGGCACAACTCTGGCACAACCACGGCACAATTCTGGCACAACCCTGGCACAATTGTGGCACAACTCTGCCACAACTCTGGTACAACTCTGCCACGACTCTGCCACAACTTTGGCACAACTCTGGCACAACTCTGGCACAACTCTGGCAATATGGCAGAACTCTGGTACAACTCTGGCACAACTCTGGCACAACTCTGGCACAACTCTGGCACAAATTTTGCACAACTCTTGCACAACTCTGGAACACCTTTGGCACAACTGTGGCACAACTCCGGCACAACTCTGATAAACCTCTGGCACAACTCTGTCCCAACTCTGGCACAACACTGGCACAACTATGGTACAACCCTGGCACAACTCTGGAACAACTCTTGTACAACACTGGCACAACTATGGTACAACCCTGGCACAACTCTGGAACAACTCTTGTACAACACTGGCACAACTATGGTACAACCCTGGCACAACTCTGGTACAACTCTGGTACAACTCTTGCACAACTCTGGCACAACTCAGGCACCACTCTGGCAGGATTTTGGCATAAATCTGGCACAACTCTGGCACAACTCTGGCACATCTCTGGCACACCTCTGGCACAACTCTGGCACAACTCTGGAACAACTCTGGCACAACTCTGGCACAATCATGGCACAACTCTGGCACAATTCTGGCACAACTCTGGAACACCTCTGTTACAACTCTTGCACAACTCTGGCACAACTCTGGCACAACTCTGGCACAATAATGGCGCAATCCTGGCACAATACTGGCAAGTCTCTGGCAATTCTCTGGCGTAACTCTGGAAAAACTCTGGCACAACTCTGGCACAACTATGGCACAACTCTGGCACAACTCTGGCACAACTCTGGCACAATTATGGCACAACTCTGGAACAACACTTGCACAACTCTGGCACAATTCTGGCACAACTTTGACACAACTCTGGAAAAACTCTGGCACAACTCTGGCACATTTCTGGCACATTCATGGCACAATCCGGGCACAACACTGGCACAACTCTGGTTCAACTCTGGCACAACTCTGGCACAACTCTGGCACAACCACGGCACAATTCTGGCACAACCCTGGCACAACTGTGGCACAACTCTGCCACAACTCTGGCACAACTCTGCCACGACTCTGCCACAACTTTGGCACAACTCTGGCACAACTCTGGCGCAACTCTGGAAAAACTATGGCAGAACTCTGGCACAACTCTGGCACAACTCTGGCACAACTCTGGCACAACTCTGGCACAATTATGGCACAACTCTGGAACAACACTTGCACAACTCTGGCACAATTCTGGCACAACTTTGACACAACTCTGGAAAAACTCTGGCACAACTCTGGCACATTCCTGGCACATTCATGGCACAATCCGGGCACAACACTGGCACAACTCTGGTTCAACTCTGGCACAACTCTGGCACAACTCTGGCACAACCACGGCACAATTCTGGCACAACCCTGGCACAACTGTGGCACAACTCTGCCACAACTCTGGCACAACTCTGCCACGACTCTGCCACAACTTTGGCACAACTCTGGCACAACTCTGGCGCAACTCTGGAAAAACTATGGCAGAACTCTGGCACAACTCTGGCACAACTCTGGCACAACTCTGGCACAACTCTGGCACAATTATGGCACAACTCTGGAACAACACTTGCACAACTCTGGCACAATTCTGGCACAACTTTGACACAACTCTGGAAAAACTCTGGCACAACTCTGGCACAACTCTGGCACAATCCTGGCACAACTCTGGCACAAGTCTGGCACAACTCTGGCAGAACTCTGGCACAACTCTGGCACAACTCTGGCACTACTCTGGCACAACTCTGGCACAACTCTGGCACAACTTTGGCATAACTCTGGCACAACTCTGGCACAATCCTGGCACAACTCTGGCACAAGTCTGGCACAATTCTGGCAGAACTCTGGCACAACTATGGCACGACTCTAGCACCACTCTGGCACAACTCTGGCACAACTCTGGCACAACTGTGGCACAACGCTGGCACACCTCTGGCACAACTCTGGCACAACGCTTGCACGACTCTGGCCCAGATATTGCACAACTCTGGTACAACTATAGCACAATCATGGCACAATCTTGGCACAACTCTGGTACAACTCTGGTACAACTCTTGCACAACTCTGGCACAACTCAGGCACCACTCTGGCAGGATTTTGGCATAAATCTGGCACAGCTCTGGCACAACTCTGGCACATCTCTGGCACACCTCTGGCACAACTCTGGCACAACTCTGGAACAACTCTGGCACAACTCTGGCACAGTCATGGCACAACTCTGGCACAATTCTGGCACAACTCTGGAACACCTCTGTTACAACTCTTGCACAACTCTGGCACAACTCTGGCACAACTCTGGCCCAATCATGGCGCAATCCTGGCACAATACTGGCAAGTCTCTGGCAAACCTCTGGCACAACTCTGGCACAACTCTGGCACAACTCTGGCACAACTCTGGCACAACTCTGCCACAACTCTGCTACAACTCTGGCAAAACCCTGGCACAACTGTGGCACAACTCTGCTACAACTCTGGCACAGCTCTGGCAGAACTCTGGCACAATTCTGGCACAACTCTGGCACAACATGTGCACTTTTCTGCCACAGTTCTGACACAACTTTGACACAACTCTGGCAAAACTCTGGCACAACTCTGGCACAAATCTGGCACAGTCATGGCACAATCCTGGCACACCACTGGCACAACTCTGGTACAGCTCTATCACAACTCTGGCATAACTCTGCCACAACTCTGGCAGAACTCTGGCACAACTCTGGCACAACTCTGGTACAACTCTGGCACAGCTCTGGCAGAACTCTGGCACAATTCTGGCACAACTCTGGCACAACATGTGCACTTTTCTGCCACAGTTCTGACACAACTTTGACACAACTCTGGCAAAACTCTGGCACAACTCTGGCTAAATTCTGGCACAACCATGGCACAGTCCTGGCACAACACTGGCACAACTCTGGTACAACCCTGGCACAACTCTGGCACAACTCTGGCACCACACTGGCACATCTCTGGCACAACTCTGGCATAACTCTGGCAGAACTCTAGCACAACTCTCGCACAACCACGGCACAATTCTGGCACAACCCTGGCACAATTCTGGCACAACTCTGCCACAACTCTGGCACAATCCTACCACGACTCTGCCACGACTTTGGCACAACTCTGGCACAACTCTGGCACAAATTTTGCACAACTCTTGCACAACTCTGGAACACCTTTGGCACAACTGTGGCACAACTCCGGCACAACTCTGATAAACCTCTGGCACAACTCTGTCCCAACTCTGGCACAACTCTGGCACAAATTTTGCACAACTCTTGCACAACTCTGGAACACCTTTGGCACAACTGTGGCACAACTCCGGCACAACTCTGATAAACCTCTGGCACAACTCTGTCCCAACTCTGGCACAACTCTGGCACAAATCTGGCACAACTCTAGCACATATCTGGCACAACTCTGGCACATATCTGGAACAACTCTGGCACAACTCTGGCACAAATCTGGCACAACTCTAGCACATATCTGGCACAACTCTGGCACATATCTGGAACAACTCTGGCACATCTCTGGCACAACTCTGGCACTACTCTGGCACAACTCTGGCACAACTCTGGCACAACTTTGGCACAAATCTGGCACAAATCTGGCACAACTCTGGCACAACTCTGGAACACCTTTGGCACAACTGTGGCATAACTCCGGCACAACTCTGATAAACCTCTGGCACAACTCTGTCCCAACTCTGGCACAACTCTGGCACAAATCTGGCACAACTCTAGCACATATCTGGCACAACTCTGGCACATCTCTGGCACACCTCTGGCACAACTCTGTCCCAACTCTGGCACAACTCTGGCACAAATCTGGCACAACTCTAGCACATATCTGGCACAACTCTGGCACATATCTGGAACAACTCTGGCACAACTCTGGCACAACTTTGGCATACCTCTGGCACAACTCTGGCACAATCCTGGCACAACTCTGGCACAAATATGGCACAACTCTGGCACAACTCTGGCACAAATCTGGCACAACTCTGGCACATATCTGGAACAACTCTGGCACAACTCTGGCACAACTTTGGCATACCTCTGGCACAACTCTGGCACAATCCTGGCACAACTCTGGCACAAATATGGCACAACTCTGGCAGAACTCTGGCCCAACTATGGCACAACTCTAGCACAACTCTGGCACAACTCTGGCACAACTCTGGCACAACTCTGGCACAACGCTGGCACACCTCTGGCACAACTCTGGCACAACGCTTGCACGACTCTGGCCCAGATATTGCACAACTCTGGTACAACTATAGCACAATCATGGCACAATCTTGGCACAACTCTGGTACAACTCTGGTACAACTCTTGCACAACTCTGGCACAACTCAGGCACCACTCTGGCAGGATTTTGGCTTAAATCTGGCACAACTCTGGCACAACTCTGGCACATCTCTGGCACACCTCTGGCACAACTCTGGCACAACTCTGGAACAACTCTGGCACAACTCTGGCACAATCATGGCACAACTCTGGCACATGGCACAACTCTGGAACACCTCTGCTACAACTCTTGCACAACTCTGGCACACCTCTGGCACAACTCTGGCCCAATCATGGCGCAATCCTGACACAATACTGGCAAGTCTCTGGCAAACCTCTGGCACAACTCTGGCACAACTCTGGCACAACTCTGGCACAACTCTGGCACACCTCTGGCACAACTCTGGCCCAATCATGGCGCAATCCTGACACAATACTGGCAAGTCTCTGGCAAACCTCTGGCACAACTCTGGCACAACTCTGGCACAACTCTGGCACAACTCTGGCACAACTCTGGCACAACTCTGGCACAACTCTGCCACAACTCTGCCACAACTCTAGCAAAACCCTGGCACAACTGTGGCACAACTCTGCTACAACTCTGGCACAGCTCTGGCAGAACTCTGGCACAATTCTGGCACAACTCTGGCACAACATTTGCACTTTTCTGCCACAATTCTGACACAACTTTGACACAACTCTGGCAAAACTCTGGCACAACTCTGGCACAAATCTGGCACAATCATGGCACAATCCTGGCACACCACTGGCACAACTCTGGTACAGCTCTAGCACAACTCTGGCATAACTCTGCCACAACTCTGGCAGAACTCTGGCACAACTCTGGCACAACTCTGGTACAACTCTGGCACAGCTCTGGCACAACTCTGGCTCAATTCTGGCACAACTCTGGCACAACACTTTCACAGCTCTGGCACCATTCTGTCACAACTTTGACACAACTCTGGCAAAACTCTGGCACAACTCTGGCTAAATTCTGGCACAACCATGGCACAGTCCTGGCACAACACTGGCACAACTCTGGTACAACCCTGGCACAACTCTGGCACAACTCTGGCACCACACTGGCACATCTCTCGCACAACTCTGGCATAACTCTGGCAGAACTCTGGCACAACTCTCGCACAACCACGGCACAATTCTGGCACAACCCTGGCACAATTCTGGCACAACTCTGCCACAACTCTGGCACAAATCTACCACGACTCTGCCACGACTTTGGCACAACTCTGGCACAACTCTGGCAAGACTATGGCAGAACTCTGGCACAATTATGACACAACTCTGGCACAACTCTGGCACAACTCTGGAACACCTTTGGCACACATGTGGCACAGCTCCGGCACAACTCTGGCAAACCTCTGGCACAACTCTATCCCAACTCTGGCACAACCCTGGCAAAAATCTGGCACATATCTGGCACAAATCTGGCACAACTCTGGAAAATCTCTGGAACAACTCTGGCACAACTCTGGCACAACTCTGGCACTACTCTGGCTCAACTCTGGCACAACTCTGGCACAAATCTGGCACAACTCTGGAAAATCTCTGGAACAACTCTGGCACAACTCTGGCACAACTCTGGCACTACTCTGGCTCAACTCTGGCACAACTCTGGCACAACTCTGGCATAACTCTGGCACAACTCTAGCACAACTCTGGCACAACTCTGGCACAACTCTGGCACAACTCTGGAGAACTCTGGCACAAATCTGGCACAACTCTGGCACAACTCTTGCACCACTCTGGCACAACTCCGCCACACCTCTGGCAGAACTCTGGCACAACTGTGGCACAACTCTGGTAAAACTTTGGCACAGCTCTGGCACAACTGTGGCACAATTCTGGCACAACTCTGGCACAACATTTGCACTTTTCTGGCACAATTCTGACACAACCTTGACAGAACTCTGGCAAAATTCTCGCATAACACTGGCACAAATGTGGCACAATCATGGCACAATCCTGGCACAACACTGGCACAACTCTGTACAGCTCTGGCACAACTCTGGCACAACTCTGCCACAACTCTGGCAGAACTCTGGCACAATTCTGGCACAACTCTGGTACGGCTCTGGCACAGCTCTGGCACAACTCTGGCACAATTCTGGAACAACTCTGGCACAACACTTGCACAGCTCTGGCACAGCTCTGGCACAACTCTGGCAGAACTCTGGCACAATTCTGGCACAACTCTGGTACGGCTCTGGCACAGCTCTGGCACAACTCTGGCACAATTCTGGAACAACTCTGGCACAACACTTGCACAGCTCTGGCACAGTTCTGGCACAACATTGACACAACTGTGGCAAAACTATGGCACAACTCTGGCTCAATTCTGGCACAATCATGGCACAATCGTGGCACAACACTGGGACAACTCTGGTACAACTCTGGCACAACTCTGGCACAACTCTGGAAACACACTGGCACAACTCTCGCACAACTCTGGCACAACTCTGGCACAACTCTGGTACACCTCTGGCACAACTCTGGCACAACTCTGGTACACCTCTGGCACAACTCTGGCACAACTCTGGTACACCTCTGGCACAACTCTGGCACAACTCTGGTACACCTCTGGCACAACTCTGGCACAACTCTGGTACACCTCTGGCACAACTCTGGCACAACTCTGGTACACCTCTGGCACAACTCTGGCACAACTCTGGTACACCTCTGGCACAACTCTGGCACAACTCTGGTACACCTCTGGCACAACTCTGGCACAACTCTGGTACACCTCTGGCACAACTCTGGCACAACTCTGGTACACCTCTGGCACAACTCTGGCACAACTCTGGTACACCTCTGGCACAACTCTGGCACAACTCTGGTACACCTCTGGCACAACTCTGGCACAACTCTGGTACACCTCTGGCACAACTCTGGCACAACTCTGGTACACCTCTGGCACAACTCTGGCACAACTCTGGTACACCTCTGGCACAACTCTGGCACAACTCTGGTACACCTCTGGCACAACTCTGGCACAACTCTGGTACACCTCTGGCACAACTCTGGCACAACTCTGGTACACCTCTGGCACAACTCTGGCACAACTCTGGTACACCTCTGGCACAACTCTGGCACAACTCTGGCAAAACGCTGGCACACCTCTAGCACAACTCTGGCACAACTCTAACACAACTCTTGCACGACCCTTGCACAAATGTGGCACAACTATGGCACAACTCTGGCACAATCATGGCACAATCCTGGCACAACTCTGGTACAACTCTGGTACAACTCTTGCACAAGTCTGGCACAATTCTGGCACCACTCTGGCAGGATTTTGGCATAAACATGGCACAACTCTAGCACAACTCTGGCCGTCTCTGGCACAACTCTGGCACAACTCTGGCACAACTATGGCACAACTTTGGCACAACTCTGGCACAACTCTGGCACAACTCTGGCACAAATCGGGCACAACTCTGGCACATCTCGCACATCTCTGGCACACCCCTGGCACAACTCTGGCACAACTCTGGCACAATCATGGCGCAATCCTGGCACAATACTGGCAAAACTCTCGCAAACCTCAGGCACAACTCTGGCACAACTCTGGCACAACTCTGACATAACTATGGCACAACTCTGGCACAACTCTGGCACAACTATGGCACAACTCTGCCACAACTCTGGCAGAACTCTGGCACAACTCTGGCACATCTCTGGTACAACTCTGGCACGGCCCTTGAACAACTCTGGCACAATTCTGGCACAACTCTGGCACAACTCTGCCACAACTCTGGCAGAACTCTGGCACAACTCTGGCACATCTCTGGTACAACTCTGGCACGGCCCTTGAACAACTCTGGCACAATTCTGGCACAACTCTGGCACAACATTTGGACACCTCTGGCACAATTCTGACACAATTTTAACACAACTATGGAAAAACTCTGGCACAACTCTGGCACAATTATGGTACAATCAGGGCACAATCCAGGCACAACACTGGCTCAACTCTGGTACAGCTCTGGCACAACTCTGGTACAATTCTGGCACCACTCTGGCAGAACTCTGGCACAATTATTGCACAACTCTGGTACAACTCTGGCACAGCTCTGGCACAACTCTGGCACAATTATGGCACAGTTCTGGCAAAACACTTCCACAACTCTGGCACAATTATTGCACAACTCTGGTACAACTCTGGCACAGCTCTGGCACAACTCTGGCACAATTATGGCACAGTTCTGGCAAAACACTTCCACAACTCTGACACAATTCTGGCAAAACTTTGACACAACTCTGGCAAAACTCTGGCACAACTCTGGCACAATTCTGGCACAATCATGGCACAATCCTGGCACAACACTGGCACAACTCTGGTACAACTCTGGCACAACTATGGAACAACTCTGGCACCACTCTGGAACAACTCTAGCACAACTCTGGCACAACTCTGGCAGAACTCTGGCAGAACTCTTGCACAATTATGTCACAACTCTGGTACAACCCTGGCACAACTATGGCACAACTATGGCACAACTCTGGCCCAACTCTGGCACGACTCTTGCACAACTTTGACACAACTCTGGCACAACTCTGGCACAACTCTGGCACAACTCTGGAACAACTCTGACACAACTCTGGCACAACTATGGCACAACTATGGTACAGCTCTGGCACAACTCTTGCACAACTCTCCCAGAACTCTGGCACAACTATGGCACAACTCTGGCACAATTCTGGCACAACTCCAGCTTAAATCTGGCACGAATTTGGCACAACGTTGGCACAACTCTGGAACAACTGCGGAACAACTCTGGCACAACTTTGGCACAACTGTGGAAGAAACCCGGCACACCTCTGGAAAATCTGGCACAACTCTGGCACAACCCTGGCACAACTCTTGCACAACTCTGGCATAACTCTGGAACAAATCTGGCAAAACTCTGGCACAACTCTGGCACAACTCTGGCACATCTCTTGCACAACTTTGGCAGAACTCTGGGTCATCTCTGGCACAACTCCGGCACAACTCTGGCATGACTGTGGCACATCTCTGGCACAACTCTGGCATAACTTTGGCACTACTCTTGCACAACTCTGGCACATCCATGGCACAATTCTTGCACAAACCTGGTACAACTCTGGCACAACTCTGCCACAACTCTGGCACAACTCTGCTATGACCATGCCACGACTTTGGCACAACACTGGCACAACTCTGGCACAACTCTGGGAAAACTATGGCACAACTATGGCACAACTCTGGCACAACTCTGGCACAAGTCTGGCACAGCTCTGGCACAGCTCTGGCACAACTCTGTCCCAATTCTGGCACAGCTCTGGCACAAATCTGGCACAACTCTGGCACAATTATGGCACAACTCTGGCACATATCTGGAACAACTCTGGCACAACTCTGGCACACCTCTCGCACTACTCTGGCACAACTCTGGCACAACTCTGGCACAACTCTGGCACAACTCTGGCACACCTCT
>SZWC01000016.1:577470-642676 GCA_023375785.1 Penium margaritaceum | reverse complement strand
AACTAGGGCGCAACTAGGGTGCAACTAGGGCGCAACTAGGACGCGACTAGGGCGCAACTAGGGCGCAACTAGGGCGCGACAGGGGCGCAACGAGGGTGCGACTAGGGCGCAACTAGGGTGCAACTAGGGCGCAACTAGGGTGTAACTGGGGCTCAACTAGGGCACAACTAGGGTACAACTAAGACGTAACTAGGTCGCAACTAGGGCGCAACTAGGGCGCAACTAGGGCGCAACTAGGGTGCAACTAGGGCACAACCAGCGTGCAATCAGGGCACAACTAGGGCGCAACTAGGGCACAACTAGGGCGTATCTATGGCGCAACTAGGGTGTAACTAGTGTGCAAGTTGGGCGAAACTAAGGCGCAACTAAGGCGCAAGTAGTGCACAAGTAGGACGCAACTAGGGCGCAATGATGGCATAACTTGGGCATAGCTAGAGTTCCACAAAGGCACAAGTAGGGCGCAAGAACGCTGGCAGTAGGGCGCAAGTATGGTGTAATAAGGGCGCAAATAGGTTGCAATCAGAGTGCAACTATGGCGCAATTAGACGCAACTAGGCCGTGACTAGGGCGCGACTAGGGCGCGACTAGGGCGCAACTAGGGCACAACTAGGGCGTAACTAGAATGCAACTAGGGTGAAACTAGGGCACAACTAGGGCGGAACTAGGACGCAACTAGGGCGCAAATAGGGTGCAACTAGGGCGCAACTAGGGCACAACAAGGGTACAATTATAGCGCAAGTAGGGCGCAAGTAGGGCGCAAGCAAGGCGCAACTACGACACAAGTGGGGCACAACTAGGGCGTAACAAGGGCAAGGGCAACGCAACTAGGGCACAACTTGAGGGTAACAAGGGGGAAACGAGGGCGCAACGAGGGTGCAACGAGGGCGCAACAAGGGCGCAACGAGGGCACAACAAGGGTGAAACCAGGGCGCAACGAGGGCGCAACAAGGGCGCGACAATGGCGTGACTACAGTGCGACTAGGGCGCGACTAGGGCGCGACTTGGACGCAACTAGGGCGCAACTAGGGCGCAACTAAGGCGCAACTAGGGTGCAACTAGGGCGCAACAAGGGCGCAATTGGGGGCAACTAGGGCACAGCTAGTGCGCAACATGGGTACAACTAGGGCGCAACTATGGCACAACTAGAGCGCAACTAGGGCGCTACTAGGACGCACTTAGGATGCATATAGGGCGCAACTAGGGCACAACTAGGGCGTAACTAAAGCGCAACTAGGGCGCAAATAGGGTACAAGTAGGACGCAACTAGGGCGCAACTAGGGTACAACTAGGGCATAGCTAGTGCCCAACTGAGGCACAACTAGGACGCAACTAGGGCGCAACTAGGGTGCATCCAGGGCGCAACCGGGACGCAACAAGGGCGCAACTAGGGCGCAATTAGGGCACAACTAGGGCGCAACTAGGGCGCAACTAGGTTGCAACTAGTGTGCAAGTTGGGCGCAACTAAGGCGCAACCAAAGCTGGGTCACATAAACAAAAGCCGAGTCACGGAAAACAAAGCCGGGTCATAGAAAGCAAAGCCGGGTCACAAAAACCAAAGCCGGGTCACAGAAACCAAAGCCAGGTCAGAGAAACAAAAGTAGGTTCACACAAACCAAACCCGGGTCACAGAAACCAAAGTCGGGTCACAGAAACCAAAGCCAAGTCACAAAAACCAAACCCGGGTCACAGAAACCAAAGTTGGGTCATATAACCCAAAGCCGGGTAACAGAAACCAAAGCCGGGTCACGGAAACCAAAGCCAGGTCACAGAAACCAAAGCCGGATCATAGAAACCAAAGCCGGGTCACGTAACCAAAGCTGTGTCACTGAATCCAAAGCCAGATCACAGAAACATAAGCCGGGTCACAGCAACCAAAGCCAGGTCACAGAACCAAAGCCGGGTCACAAAAACCAAAGCCAGGTCACAGAAACCAAAGCTGGGTCACAGAAACCAAATCCGGGTCACAGAAATCAATGCCGGGTCACAGAAACCAAAAGCGGGCCACACTAACCAAAGCCGGGTCACAATAACCAAAGCGAGGTCAAGGAAACTGAAGCCGGGTCACATAAACCAAAACCGGGTAATAGAAACCAAAGCCGGGTAACATAAACTAAAGCCGGGACACGTAAACAAAAGCCAGGTCACAGAAACCAAAGCCGAGGCAAAGAAAGCAAGGCCGGGTCACAGAAACCAAAGCCGGGTCACAAAAACCAACGCCGGGTCACAGAAACCCACGCCGGATCACAGAAACCAAAGACAGTCACAAAAACCAAAGCCGGGTCACAGAAACCAACGCCAGGTCACAGAAACCAAAGCCGGATCACATAGGGTCCAAAGCCGGGTCACAGAAACCAAAGACGAGTCACAGAAACCAAAGCCGGTCACAGAAACCAAAGCCGGGTCGCAGAACCCAAAGCCGGGTCACAGAAACCAAAGACGAGTCACAGAAACCAAAGCCGGTCACAGAAACCAAAGCCGGGTCGCAGAACCCAAAGCCGGGTCACAGAAACCAAAGCCGGGTCACATAAACCAAAGCCGGATCACAGAAACCAAAGCCAGGTCATAGAAAGCAAAGCGGGGTCACATAAACCAAAGCCGGGTCACGTAAACCAAAGCCAGGTCACATAAACCAAAGCCGGGTCCCACAACCCAAAGCCAGGTCACAAAAACCAAAGCCGGGTCACAGAAACAAAAGCCGGGTCACAGAAACCAAAGCCGGATCACATAAACCAAAGCCAGTTCAAATAAACCAAAACCGGGTCACATAAACCAGACCCGGGTCACAGAAACTAAAGCCAGGTCACCAAAACCAAAGCCAGGTCACAGAAACCAAAGCCGGATCACATAAACCAAAGCCAGTTCAAATAAACCAAAACCGGGTCACATAAACCAGACCCGGGTCACAGAAACTAAAGCCAGGTCACCAAAACCAAAGCCAGGTCAGAGAAACAAAAGAAGGTTCACAGAAACCAAAGCCGGGTCATAGAAACCAAACTCGGGTCACAGAAACCAAAGCCAAGTCACAAAAACCAAACCCGGGTCACGGAAACCAAAGCTATGTCATAGAAACCAAAGCCGGGTCAGAGAAACCAAAGCCGGGTCACGGAAACCAAAGCCGGGTCACAGAAATCAAAGCCGTGTAACTGAATCCAAAGCCAGATCACAGAAACATAAGCCGGGTCAAAGCAACCAAAGCCAGGTCACAGAACCAAAGCCGGGTCACAAAAACCAAAGCCAGGTCAGAGAAACCAAAGCGGGGTCACAGAAACCAAAGCCGGGTCACAAAACCAAAGGCGGGTCACGTTAAGCAAAGCCGGGTCCCAGAAACCAAAGCCGGGTCATTAAAACCAAAGCCGGGTCACAAAACCAAAACCGGGTCATAGAAACCAATGCCGGGTCACAGAAACGAAAGCCGGATAACAGAAACCAAAGCCGGGTCACATAAACTACAGCCGGGTCACAGAAACCAGAGCCGGGTCACATAAACTAAAGCCGGGTAACACAAACAAAAGCCGGGTCACAGAAATCAAAGCCGGGTCACACAAACAAAAGCCAGGTCACAGAAATCAACTCCGGATCACACAAACAAAAGCCGGGTCACAGAAACAGAAGCCGGGTAATAGAAACCAAAGCCAGATCACAGAAACCAAAGCCGGGTCATAGAAACCAAAGCCGGTCCACGGACACCAAAGCCGGGTCACAAAAACCAAAGCCGGGTCACATAAACAAAAGCCGGGTCACAGAAACAGAAGCCGGGTAATAGAAACCAAAGCCAGATCACAGAAACCAAAGCCGGGTCATAGAAACCAAAGCCGGTCCACGGACACCAAAGCCGGGTCACAAAAACCAAAGTCGGGTCACTGAAACCAAAGCCGGGTCACATAAACCAAAGCCGGGTCACAAAAACCAAAGCTTGGTCACAGAAACCAAAGCCGAGTCACACAAACAAGAGCCGGGTCACAGACGTCAAAGCTGATTCAAAGAAAACAAAGCCGGTTCACAGAAACCAAAGCCGGGTCACAGGAACCAAAGCCAGGACACAAAAACCAAAGCCGGGTCACAGAAACCAAAGCCGGGTCACAAGAACCAAAGCCGGGTCACATAATTCAAAGCCGGGTCACAGAAACCAAAGGCATGCCACACAAACCAAAGCCGGGTCACAGAAACCAAAGCCAGGTTACGGAAACCAAAGCCGGGTCACATAAACCAAAACCGGGTAATAGAAACCAAAGCCGGGTAACATAAACAAAAACCGGGACACGTAAACAAAAGCCGGGTCACAAAAACCAAGACCGAGTCACAGAAAGCAAGGCCGGGTCACAGAAACCAAAGCCGGGTCAGCGAAACCAACGCCGGGTCACAGAAAGCCACGCCGGGTCACAGAAACCAAAGACGATCACAAAAACCAAAGCCGGGTCACATAAACCAAAGCTGGGTCACATAAACCAAAGCCGGGTCACATAAACCAATGCCAGGTCACAGAAACCAAAGCCGGGTCGCAGACGGTCCAAATCTGGGTCACAGAAACCAAAGACGAGTCACATAAACCAAAGCCGGGTCACAGAAACCAAAGCCGGGTCACATCAACCAAAGCTAGGTTACAGAAACCAAAGCCGGGTCACAGAGGGTCCAAAGCCGGGTCACAGAAACCAAAGACGAGTCAAATAAACCAAAACCAGTCCCGGAAACCAAAGCCGGGTCACAGAAACCAAAGCCTGGTCAGAGGAAACCAAAGCTGGATCACATAAACCAAAGCCGGATCACAGAAACCAAAGCCAGGTCACATAAACCAAAGCGGGGTCACAAAAACCAAAGCCGGGTCACATAAACCAAAGCCGGGTCACACAAACCAAAGCCAGGTCACAAAAACCAAAGCCGGGTCACAAAACCAAAGCGAGGTCATAGAAACCAAAGCCGGGTCATAGAAACCAAAGCCGGGTCACCGAAACCAAAACCGGGTCACAGAAACCAAGGCCGGGTCACAAAAACAAAAGCCGGGTCACAAAAACCTAAGCCGGTTCATAGAAACCAAAACCGGGTCACATAAACCAGAGCCGGGTCACATGAACTAAAGCCGGGTCACAGAAACCAAAGCCGGGTAACACAAACCAAAAACGGGTCACATTAACCAAAGCCATGTCACAGAAAGCAACGCCGGGTCACATAAACCAAAGCCGGGTCACATAAACCAAAGCCGGGTAACAGAAACCAAAGCTGGTCACAGAAACCAAAGCCTGGTCACATAAACCAAAGCCGGGTCACAGAAACCAAAGCCGAGTCACAAAAACCAAAGCCAGATGACAGAAACCAAAGCTGGATTACAGAAATCAGAACCAGGTCACAAAAACCCAAGCCATGTCACTGAAACCAAAGCCAAGTCATGGTAACCAAAGTCGAGTTACAGAATCCAGAGCCGGGTCATAGCAAACCAAGCCAGGTCACAGCAACCAAAGCTGAGTCACAGAAACTAAAGACGGGTCAGAGAAAGCCGGGTCACAGAATCCAAGGCCGGGCCACTGAAACCAAAACCGGGTCACAGAAACCAAAGCCGGGTCATAGAAACTATAAGCCGGGTCTTAGAAACCAAAGCTGGGTCACGTGAACCAAAGCCAAGTCAAAGAAACCAAAGCCGGGTCACATGAACCAAAGCCGGTCCACAGACACCAAAGCCGGGTCACAGAAACCAAAGCCGGGTCACTCTAACGAAAACTGTGTCACAGAAACCAAAGCCGGGCCACAGATACCAAAGCCAGGCGACACAAACAAAACCCGGGTCACAGAAATCAAAGCGGATTCAGAAAACCAAAGCCGGGTCACAGAAACCAAAGCCGGGTCACAAAAACCAAAGCCGGGTCACATAAACCAAAGCCGGGCCACAGATACCAAAGCCAGGCGACACAAACAAAACCCGGGTCACAGAAATCAAAGCGGATTCAGAAAACCAAAGCCGGGTCACAGAAACCAAAGCCGGGTCACAAAAACCAAAGCCGGGTCACATTAACCAAAGCCGGGTCACGGAAACCAAAGCCGGGTCACAGAAACCAAACCATGGTAACAGAAATCAAAGCCGGGTCACAAAAACCAAAGCCGGGTCACAAAAACCAAAGTCAGGCCACGGGAACCAAAGCCGGGTCACAGAAACCAACACCGGGTCATAAAAACCAACGCCGGGTCACATAAAGAAAACCGGGTCACAAAAACATAAGTCGGATCACAGAAGCCAAAACAAAGTCACATAAACCAAATCCAGGTCACAGAAACAAAGGCCGGGTCTCAAAACCCAACGCCGGGTCACATCAACCAACACCGGGTCAGAAAAACCAAAGCCGGGTCACAACAACCAAAGACGGGTCACACAAACCAAAGCCAGGTCACAGGGACCAAAGCCGGGTCAAAATAACCAAAGCTGGGTCATCGAAACCAAAGACGGGCCACACAAACCAAAGCCGGGACACAGAAACCAAAGCGGGGTCACAGAGGGTCCCATTCCGGGTCACAGAAACCAAAGACGAGTCACATAAACCAAAGCAGGGTCACAGAACCAAAGCCGGGTCATATAAAGCAAAGCCAGGTCACAGAAACCAAAGCCAGGACATTGAGCGTCCAAAGCCGGGTCACAGAAACCAAAGACGGTTTACGCAAACCAAAGCCGGGTCACATAAACCAAAGCCGGGTCACAGAAGCCAAAGCAAGATTACAGAAACCAAAGCCGGGTCACAGAAACCAAAGTCGGGTAACAGAAACCAAAGACGGGTCAGAGAAACCAAGCCGGGTCACAGAAACCAAAGCTGGGTCACTGAAACCAAAACCGGGTCACATAAACCAAAGCCTGGTCATGGAAACTAAAAGCCGGGTCTTAGAAACCAAGGCTTGGTCACAGAAACCAAAGCCAAGTCACATAAACCAAAGCCGGGTCACAGAAACCAAAGCCGGTCCACAGACACCAAAGCCGAGTCACAGAAACCAAAGCCGGGTCGCTGAAACCAAAGCCGGGTCAGAGAAACCAGAGCCAGGTCACAGCAACCAAAGCCGGGTCACAGAAACCAAAGCCCGGTCACAGAAACAAAAGCTGGGTAACAGAAATGAAAGCCGATTCAAAAAAACCAAAGCCGGGTCACATAAACCAAAGCCGGGTCACAAACACCAAAGCCGGGTCACACAAACCAAAGCCAGGTCACATAAACCAACACCGGGTCATAGAAACCAAAGCCGGGTCACATAAATCAAAGCCGGGTCACAGAAACCAAAGCCGTGTCACAAACCCCAAAGCCAGTTCACGGAAACCAAAGCCGGGTCACATAAACCAAAACCGGGTCATGGAAACCAAAGCCGGGTCACATAAACAAAAGCCTGGTAACAGAAACCAAAGCCGGATCACAGAAACCAATACTGAGTCACAGAAACCAGAGCCGGGTCACAGAAACCAAAGCTGGGTCACAAAAACCAAAGCCGGGTCACATAAACAAAAGCCTGGTAACAGAAACCAAAGCCGGATCACAGAAACCAATACTGAGTCACAGAAACCAGAGCCGGGTCACAGAAACCAAAGCTGGGTCACAAAAACCAAAGCCGGGTCATATAAACAAACGCCGGGTCACAAAAACCAAAGCCTGGTCACAATAACCAAAGACGGGTCACACAAACCAAAGCCGGGTCACAGAAACCAAAGCCGGGTCACAAGAACCAAAGCCGGGTCACAGAAACCAAAGCCGGGTCACAAAAACCAAAGCCTGGTCACAATAACCAAAGACGGGTCACACAAACCAAAGCCGGGTCACAGAAACCAAAGCCGGGTCACAAGAACCAAAGCCGGGTCACAGAAACCAACGACGGGTCATATAAACGAAAGCCGGGTCACAAAAACCAAAGCCGGGTCACAGAAGGTCCAAAGCCGGGTCACACAAATCAAAGACGGGTCAAAGAAACCAAAGCCGGGTCACTGACCAAAAACCGGGTCACAGAAACCAAAGCCAGGTCAGAGAAACCAAAGCGGGGTCACAAAGGGTCCAAACCCGGGTCACAAAAACCAAAGACGAGTCACAGAAACCAAAGCCGGGTCATAGAAACCAAAGCCGGGTCACATAAACCAAAGCCGGGTCACATAGACTATGGCCGGGTCATAGACACCTAAGTCGGGTCGCAGAAACCAAAACCAGGTCAAAGAAACCAAAGCCGGGTCACAGAAACCAAAGCCGGGTCACAGAAACCAAAGCCGGGTCACATAAACCAAAGCCGGATCATAGAAACAAGAGCCAGGTCACACAAACCGAAGCCGGGTCAGTGAAACAAAAGCCTGGCCACATAAACAAAAGTCGGGTCACAGAAACCAAAACCGGATCACAGAAACCGAAGCCGGATCACAGTAACCAAAGCTGGGTCACACTAACCAAAACCGGGTCACATAAACCAAAGCCAGGTCAGAGAAACGAAACCCGGGTCACAAAAACCAAAGCCGGGTCACAGAAACCAAAGCCGGGTCACAAAAGTTAAAGCCGGGTCACAGAAATCAAAGCCGGGTCACAGAAACCAAACCCGGATCATAGAAACCAAAGCCAGCTCACAACAACCAAAGCCGGGTCACGACACCAAAGCCGGGTCACAGAAACAAAAGCCGAGTCACATAAAACAAAGCTGGGTCACAGAAAGCAAAGCCGGATCACACAAACCAAAGCCGGGTCACAGTAACCAAAGATAGGTCAGAGAAACGGAAGCCGGGTCACAGAAACCAAAGCCCGGTTACTGAAACCAAAGCCGGGTCACATAAACCAAAGCCGGGTCACAGAAACTAGAGCCAGGTCACAGAAACCAAAGCCATGTCACAGAAACCAACGCCGGGTCACATAAACCAAAGCCGGGTCATAGAAACCAAGCCCGGGTCACAGAAACCAAAGCCGGGTCACACAAACCAAAGCCGGGTCACAGCAACCAAAGCCAAATCACAGAAACCAAAGCCAGGTCACAGAAACCAAAGCCCGGTCATGGAAACCAATGCCGGGTCACACAAACCAAAGCCGGGTCACAGAATCAAAAGCCGGATCATAGAAACATAAGCCGGGTCACAGCAACCAAAGACAGGTCACATAACCAAAGTCGGGTCACAAGAACCAAAGCCAGGTCACAGAAACCAAAGCGCTGTCACACAATCCAAAGCCGGGTCATAGACACCAAAGACGGGTCACAGAAACCAAAGCCGGGTCACAGAAACCAAAGCCGGGTCACAAGAACCAAAGCCAGGTCACAGAAACCAAAGCGCTGTCACACAATCCAAAGCCGGGTCATAGACACCAAAGACGGGTCACAGAAACCAAAGCCGGGTCACAGAAACCAAACCGGGTCACGTAAACCAAAGCTGGGTCACAGAAACCAAAGCCGGGTCACAGAAACCAAACCCGGGTCACAGAAACCAGAGCTGGGTCACAGAAACCAAAGCCAGGTCACAGAAAGAAAAGCTGGGTCACAAAAACCAAAGTCCGGTCACAGAAACCAAAGCCAGGTTAGAGAAACCAAAGCCGGCCACAGAAACCAAAACCGGGTCACAGAAACCAAAGCCAGGTCACAGAATCAAAAGCCGGGTCACACAAACCAAAGCCATGTGATAGAATCCAGATCCGGATCACTGAAACCAGAGCCAGGTCACAAAAACCAAAGCCATGTCACATAAACCAAAGCCGAGTCACATAAACCAAAGCCGAGTCACAGAATCCAGAGCTGGATCACAGCAAACCAAAGCCACGTCAGAGAAACCAAAGCCGGGTCACAAAAACCAAAGCCAGGTCAGAGAAACCAAAGCCGGGTCACAGAAATCAAAGCCGGTCCACAGACACCAAAGCCGGGTCACAGAAACTAAAGCCGGGTCACAGAAACCAAAGCCAGGCCACATATACCAAAGTCGGGTCACAGAAACCAAAGCCAAGTCACAGACACCGAAGCCAGGTCAGAGAAACCAAATCCAGGTCACAGAAACCAAACTGGGTCACAAAAACCAAAGCCGGGTCACAGAATGCAAAGCCGGGTCACAAAAACGAAAGCCGGGTCACACAAACCAAAGCCGGGTCTAAGAAACCAAAGCCGGGTCACAGACACCAAAGCCGGGTCACAGAAACCAAAGCCGGGTCACAAAACCCAAAGCCGGGTCACAGAAACCAAAGCCGGGTCACAAAAACCAAAGCCGGGTCACATAAACCAAAGCCAAGTCACAGAAACCAAAGCCGGGTCATAGAAACCAAAGCCGGGTCACAGAAACAGGGCCGGGTCACAGAAACCAAAGCCGGGTCACACCAACCAAAGTTGAATCACAGAAATCAAAGCCGGGTCACAGAAACCAAAGCCGGGTCAACGAACCAAAGCCGGAGCACAGAAACCAAAACCGTCATGGAAACCAAAGCCAGGTCACAAAAACCAAAGCCGGGTCACATAATCCAAAGCTGGATCAGAGAAACATAAGCCAGGTCACAGCAACCAAAGAGGTCACATAACCAAAGCCGGGTCACAAGAACCAAAGCCAGGTCACAAAAACCAAAGCCGGGTCACATAATCCAAAGCTGGATCAGAGAAACATAAGCCAGGTCACAGCAACCAAAGAGGTCACATAACCAAAGCCGGGTCACAAGAACCAAAGCCAGGTCACAAAAACCAAAGCAGGGTCACAGAAACAAAAGCCGGGTCACTGAAACCAAAGCCGGGTCATATAAACCAAACCGGGTCACAAAAACCAAAGCTGGGTCACAAAAACCATAGCCGGGTCTGAGAAACCAAACAACGGTCACAGAAACCAGAGCCGGGTCACAGAAAGTAAAGCCGGGTCACAGAAACCAAAGCCGGATCGAAACCAAGGCTGGGTCACAGAAACCAAAGCCGGGTCACAGAAACCAAAGCCGGGTCACAATAAGCAAAGCCGGGTCACAGAAACCAAAGCTGGGTCACAGAAACAAAAGCCAGGTCACATAAAGAAAAGCCGGGTCAAAGAAACCAAAGCCGGGTCACAAAAACCAAAGCCGGGTCACAAAAACCAAAGCCGGTCACAGAAACCAAAACCGGTTCACAAAAACCAAAGCCGGGTCACAGAAACCAAAGCCGGGTCACAGAAACCAAAGCCAGGTGACAGAAACCAAATCTGGATCACAGAAACCAGAACCAGGTCACAAAAACCAAAGGCATGTCACAGAAGCCAAGGCTGAGTCACATCAACCAAAGTGGAGACACAGAATCCAGAGCCAATCACAGCAAACCAAAGCCAGGTCACAGAAACCAAAGTCGAGTCACTGAAACCAAAGCTAGGTCAGAGAAACCAAAGCCGGGTCACAGAATCCAAAGCCGGGTCCCTGAAACCAAAGCCGGGTCATAGAAACCAAAGCCTGGTCATAGAAACTAAAAGCCGGGTCTCGGAAACCAAAGCTGGGTCACAGCAACCAAAGCCATGTCACATAAACCAAAGCCGGGTCAGAGAAACCAAAACCGGGCCACAGATACCAAAGCCGGGTCACAGAAACCAAAGCGGGGTCAGAGCAACCAAAACCAGGTCACAGAAACCAAAGCCAAGTCACGGAAACCAAAGCCGTGTCACAAAAACCAAAGCCGGGTCACAAAAACCAAAGCCGGGTCACAGAAACCAAGGCCGGGTCACAACAACCAAAGAGAAACCAAAGCCGGGTCAGCCCGGTCACAGAAACCAAAGCCGGGTCACAGAAACCAAAGCCGGGTCACAGCAACCAAAGCCAGGTCACAGAAACCAAAGCCAAGTCACAGAAACCAAAGCCGTGTCACAAAAACCAAAGCCGGGTCACAAAAACCAAAGCCGGGTCACAGAAACCAAGGCCGGGTCACAACAACCAAAGCCGGGTCTCAGAAACCAAAGCCCGGTCACAGACACCAAAGCCGGGTCACAGAAACCACAGCCGGGTCACAAAAACCAAAGCCATGTCACATAATCCAAAGCCAAGTCACATAAACCAAAGCCGGGTCCCAGAAACCAAAGCCGGGTTACAGAAACCAAAGCCTGGCCACAAAAACAATAGTCGGGTGACAGAAACTAAAGCCGGGTCACAGAAACCGAAGCCGGATTACAGTTACCAAAGCTGGGTCACAGTATCAAAAGCCAGGTCACATAAACGAAAGCTGGGTCACAAAAACCAAAGCCAGGTCACATAAACCAAAGCCGGGTCATTGAAACCAAAGCCAGGTCACAAAAGCCAAAGCCGGGTCATAGCAATGAAAGCCGGGTCACATAAACCAAAGCCGGGTCACAGAAACAAAGCAGAGTCATAAAAAAAAAAGCTGGGTCACAGAAAGCAAAGCCGGGTCACACAAACTAAAGCCGGGTCACAGAAACAAAAGCCAGGTTAGAGAAATGAAAACCGAGTCATGTAAACAAAAGCCGGGTCACAGAAACCAAAGCCACGTCACAGAAATCAAAGTCGGGTCACAGAAACCAAAGCCGGGTCACAGAAACCAAAGCCAAGTCACAGAGACCAAAGCCGGGTCACATAAACCAAAGCCGGATCATAAAAACCAAAGTCGGGTCACATAAAACAAAGCCGGGTCACATAATCCAAAGCCGGATAACAGAAACCAAAGCCGGGTCACAGCAACCAAAGCCAGATCACGGAAAAAAAAAAGCCAGGTCACAGAAACCAAAGCCAGGTCACAGAAACCAAAGCGGGGTCACAGAAACCACAGCTGGGTCACATAACCCAAAGCCGGGTCACAAAAACCAAAGCCGGGTCTAAAAAACCAAAGTGGGATCACACAACCAAAGCCGGGTTATAGAAACCAAAGCCGGGTCAGAGAAACCAGAGCCGGGTGTGAGAAACCAAAGCCGGGTCACAGAAACCAAAGCCGGGTCACAGAAACCAAACTTGGATCACAGAAACCAAAGCCGGGTCACATCAACCAAAGCCGGGTCATAGAAACCAAAGCCGGGTGACAGAAACCAAAGCCAGGTCACATAAATCAAAGCCAAGTCACATAAACCAAAGCCGGGTTCCAGAAACCAAAGCCGGGTTACAGAAACCAAAGCCAGGCCACAAAAACAAAAATCGGGTCACAGAAACTAAAGCCGGGTCACAGAAACCGAAGCCGGATCACAGTTACCAAAGCTGGGTCACAGTAACAAAAACCGGTCACTGAAACGAAAGCTGGGTCACAAAAACCAAAGCCGGGTCACATAAACCAAAGCCGGGTCATTGAAACCAAACCCAGGTCACAAAAACCAAAGCCGGGTCATAGCAATGAAAGCCAGGTCACATAAACCAAAGCCGGGTCACAGAAAAACAAAGCTGAGTCACAAAAAACAAAGCCGGGTCACAGAAAGCAGAGCCCGGTCACACAAGCTAAATCCGGGTCATTGAAACAAAAGCCAGGTCAGAGAAATGAAAGCCGAGTCACGTAAACGAAAGCCGGGTCACAGAAACCAAAGCCACGTCACAGAAACCAAAGTCGGGTCACAGAAACCAAAACGGTCACCGAAACCAAAGCCAGGTCACAGAGACCAACGCCAGGTCACATAAACCAAAGCCGGGTCATAAAAACCAAAGTCGGGTCACATAAAACAAAGCCGAGTCACATAATCCAAAGCCGGATAACACAAACCAAAACCGGGTCACAGCAACCAAAGCCAGATCACGGAAAACAAAGCTGGATCACAGAAACCAAAGCCAGGTCACAAAAACAAAAGCGGGGTCACAGAAACCAAAGCTGGGTCACATAAACCAAAGCCGGGTCACAAAAACAAAAGCCGGGTCACAAAAACCAAAGTCGGATCACACAACCAAAGCCGGGTCATAGAAACCAAAGCCGGGTCAGAGAAACCAAAGCCGGGTTTGAGAAACCAAAGCCGGGTCACAGAAACCAAAGCCGGGTCACAGAAACCAAATTTGGTTCACAGAAACCGAAGCCGGGTCACATAAACCAAAGCCGGGTCACAGAAACCAAAGCCGGGTAACACAAACCAAAGCCAGGTCACATAAACCAAAGCCGGGTCACAGAAACCAAAGCCGGGTCACATAAACCAAATCTGGGTCACAAACTTTGAAGCCAGGTCACAGAAACCAAAGCCGGGTCACAGAAACCAAAGCTGGGTCAAAGAAACCAAAGCCGGGTCACAGAAACCAAAACTGGTGGCAAAAACAAAAGCAGGGTCACAGAAACCAAAGCCGGGTCACAGAAACCAAAGGTGGGTCACAAAAACCAAATCAAGGTGAAAGAAACCAAAGCTGGATCACAGAAACCAGAACCAGGTCACAAAAACCAAAGCCATGTCAAAGAAACCAAAGCCAGGTCATAGAAACCAAAGCCGAGTCATATAATCCAGAGCGGGGTCACAGCAAACAAAAGACAGGTCACAAAAACCAAAAGTGGGTCACAGGAACCAAAGCCGGGTCAGGGAAACTAAAGCCGGGTCACAGAATCCAATGCCGCGTCACTTAAACCAAAGCCGGGTGACTGAAATGAAAGCCGGGTCACATAAACTAAAAGCCGGGTCTTAGAAACCAAAGCCGGGTCACAGAAACAAAAGCCAAGTCATAGAAACCAAAGCCGGGTCATTGAAACCAACGCCAGTCCACAGACACCAAAGCCGGGTCACAGAAACCAAAGCTGGGTCAAGTACACCAAAGCCAGACCACAGGAATGAATACCAGGTCACAGAAACCAAAACTGGGTCACATAAACCAAAGCCGGGTCACACATACCAAAGCCGGGTCACAGAAACCAAAGCCGGGTCACAGACACCAAAGCCGGGTCACAGAAACCAAAGCCGGGTCACAGAGACCAAAAGCTGGTCACAGAAACCAAAGCCGGGTCACACACACCACAGCCGGTTCACATAAGCCAAAGCCGGGTCACAGAAACCAAAGCCGAGAAACAGAAACCAAAGTCGGGTCACAGAAACCAAAGCCGGGTCACATAAACCTAAGCCAAGTCACATAAACCAAAGCTGGGTCCCAGAAACCAAAGCCGGGTGACAGAAACTAACGCCTGGCCACAAAAACCAAAAGCGGGTCACAGAAACCAAAGTCGGGTCACAGAAACCAAAGCCGGGTCACAGCAACCAAAGCTGGGCCATAGAAACCAAAGCCGAGTCACAGTAAACAAAGCCGGGCCACAGAAAGCAAAGCCGGGTCACACAACCCAAAGCCGGGTCACAAAAACCAAATCCAGGTCAGAGAAAGAAAAGCCATGTCAAATAAACCAAAGCCGGTTCACAGAAACCAAAGTGGGGTCACAGAAACCAAAGCCGGGTCGCAGAAACCAAAGCCAAGTCACAGACACCACAGCCGTGACACATAAACCAAAGCCGGGTCACAGAAACCAAAGCCGGATCACAGAAACCAAAGCCGGGTCACGGAAACTAAAGCCGGGTCACAGAAACCAAAGCCGGCTCACTAAAAACAAAGCCGGGTCATTGAAACCAACGCCGGGTCCACGAACCAAACCCGGAGTTCACAAACCAAAGCCCGGTCATAGAAACCAAAGCCGGGTCACAAGAACCAAAGCCAGGTCACAAGACCAAAGCCGGGCCATAGAAACCAAAGCCAGGTCACAGAAACCAAAGCGTGGTCACAAAAACCAAGCCGGGTCACAGTAACCAAAGCCGGCTCACAGAAACAAACGCCAGGTCAAAGAAACCAAAGCCGTGTCACAGAAACCAAAGCCGGGTCACAGAAACCAGAGCCGGGTCACAGAAACCAAAGCAGGGTCACAGAAAGCAAAGCCAGGTTACAAAAGCAAAGCCGGTTCAGAGTAACCAAATCTAGGTCACAGAAACCAAAGCCGGGTCAGAGAAACCAAAGCTGGGTCACAGAAATCAATGCCGGATCACATAAACCAAAGCCGGGTCACAGAAACCAAAGCAGGGTCACAGAGCCCAAAGCCGGATCACGGAAACCAAAACCGGGTCACAGAAATCAAAGCCAGGGCACGGAAACCAAAGCTGGGTCATAGAAACCAAAGCCATGCTACAGAAACCAAAGCCGGGTAACAGAAACCAAAGCCGGGTCACAGAAACCAAAGGTGGGTCATAGAAACCAAAGCCGGGTGATAGAAACCAGAGCGGGGTCACACGAACCAAAGCGGGGTCACAGAAACCAAATCCGGGTCACAGGAACCATAGCTGGCTCACACAAAGCCGGGTCACATAAACCAAATCTAAGTCACAGAAACTAAAGCCAGGTCACAGAAACCAAATCCAGGTCACAGGAACAAAACACGGTCCCAAAAACCGAAACCAACACCGAAACCAAAGCTGGGCCACGGAAACCAACGCCGAGTCACAGAAAGCAAAGCGGGGTGACATAAACCAATACCCGGTCACATAAACCAAAGCCGGGTCACTGAAACGAAAGCCGGGTTATAGAAACCAAAGACGGGTCACATGAACCAACTCCGGTTCAAAGAAACCAAAGCTGGGTTAACCAAAGCCGCTACAAAAAAACCAAAGCTCGACCAAAGAAACCAAAGATGGGTCAGATAGACCAAAGCCGGGTCACACAAACCAAAGCCCGGTCACAAAAACCAAAGCCGTATCACCGAAACCAAAGCGGGGTCAGAGAAACCAACGCCGGGTCACAGAAACCAAAGCCAGGTCACAAAAACCAAAGCTGGGTCACAAAACGAAAGCCGGGTCACAGAAACCAAGCCAGGTCACATAAACCTAATTCGGGTCACAGTAACCAAAGCCGGGTCACAAAAACCAAAGCTGGGTCAGAGAAATCAAAGCCGGGTCACAGAAACCAAGGCTGGGTCACACAAACCAAAGCCGGGTCACACAAACCAAAGCTCGGTCACAGAAATCAAAGCCAGGTCACAGACACCAAAGCCGGGTCACAGCAACCAAAATCATGTTACAGAAATCAATGCCGGGTCACCGAAAACAAAGCTGGGTCAAAGAAACCAATGCCGGGTCACAGAAACCAAAGCCGGGTCAAAGAAACCAAAGGCGGGTCATAGAAACCAAAGCAGGGTCACATAAACCAAAACCGGGTCACAGAAATCAAAGCCGGGTCACAAAAACCAAAGCTGGGTCATTAAAACCAAAGCCAGGTCACACAAACCAAAGCCCGGGCTACAGCAACCAAAGCCGGGTCACAGAAACCAAAACCGGGTCACATACGCAAAGCCCAGTCACATCAAACAAAGCTGGGTCACAGAAAGCAAAGCCGGGTCACACAAACCAAAGCCGGGTCACAGAAACCAAAGCCAGGTCAGAGAAACGAAAGCCGGGTCAAAGAAACGAAAGCCCCGTCACAGAAACCAAAGCCACGTGACAGAAACCAAAGTCGGTTCACAGAAACCAAAGCCGGGTCCCAGAAACCAAAGCCAAGTGACATAAACCAAAGCGGGGTCACAGAAACCAAAGCCGGGTTGTAGAAACCAAAGCCGGGTCACAGAAACCAAAGCCGGGTCACAGAAACCCAAGGCAGGTCAACGAACCGAAGCCGGAGCTCAGAAACCAAAGCCTGGTCATAGAAACCAAAGCCGGGTCACACAAACCAAAGCCGGGTCACAGAATCCAGAGCCGGCTCACGGAAACCAGAGCCGGGTCACATAAACCAAAGCCTGGCCACCAAAACCAAAGCCGGGTCACCGAAACCAAAGCCAGAGCATGGAAATCGAAGCCGGATCACAGTAATCAAAGCTGGGTCACACTAACCAAAGCTGGGTCACAGAAACCAAAGCCAGGTCATAGAAACGAAAGCCGGGTCACAGAAACCAAAGCCGGGTCACAGAAACCAAACCCGGGTCACAAAACCAAAGCCGGGTCACACAAATCAAAGCCGGGTCACAGAAACAAAAGCCGGGTCACATAAACCAAAGCCGGGTCATTGAAACCAAAGTCTGGTCATAGAAACCAAAGCTAGGTCACAGCAACCAAAGCCGGGTCACAGAAACCAAAGCCGAGTCATAGCAACCAAAGCCGGGTCACAGAAACCAAAGCCAGGTCATAGAAACCAAAGCCGGGTCACAGAAACCAAACCCGGGTCACAAAACCAAAGCCGGGTCACACAAATCAAAGCCGGGTCACAGAAACAAAAGCCGGGTCACATAAACCAAAGCCGGGTCATTGAAACCAAAGTCTGGTCATAGAAACCAAAGCTAGGTCACAGCAACCAAAGCCGGGTCACAGAAACCAAAGCCGGATCACACAAACACAAGCCGAGTCACGGAAAACAAAGCCGGGTCACAGAAAGCAAAGCCGGATCACAAAAACCAAAACCAGGTCACAAAAACCAAGGCCAGGTCAGAGAAACAACGGCCGGGTCACAGAAACCAAAGCCGGGTCTCTGAAACGAAAGCTGGGTCACAGAAACCAAAGTCGGGTCACAAAAACCAAAGCCGGGTCACAGAAACCAAGGCCAAGTCAGGGAAACCAAAGCCGGGTCACAGAAACCAAAGCCGGGTCATAGAAACCAAAGCCGGGTCACAGAAACAGAGCCAGGTCACAGAGACCAAAGCCGGGTCATAGCAACCAAAGCCAAATCACAGAAACCAAAGTCGGGTCACAGAAACCAAAGCCGGGTCAACGAACCAAAGCCGGAGCACAGAAACCAAAGCCCAGTCATGGAAACCAAAGCCGGGTCAAAGAAACCAAAGCCGGGTCACAGAATCCAAAGCCGGATCAGAGAAACATAAGCCGGGTCACAGCAACCAAATAAGTCACAGAACCAAAGCCGGGTCACGAGAACCAAAGCCAGGTCACAGAAACCAAAGCGGGGTCACTGAAACCAAAGCCGGGTCATTGAAATCAAAGCCGGGTTACAGAAACCAAACAGGGTCACAGAAACCAAAGCTGGGCCACAGAAACCATAGCCGGGTCGCAGAAACCAAACCCGGGTCACATAAACCAGAGCCGGGTCACACAAAGTAAAGCCGGGTCACATAAACCAAAGCCGGGTCACGGAAACCAAAGCCGGGTCACATAAACCAATGTCGGGTCACACAAACCAAAGCCGGGTCACAAAAACCAAAGCTGGGTCAGAGAAACCAAAGCAGGATGACAGAAACAAAAGCCAAGTCACAGAAAGAAAAGCCGGGTCACGGAAACCAAAGCCGGGTCATAGAAACCAAAGCCGGGTCACAAAAACCAAAGCCGGTCACAGAAACCAAAACCAGTTCACAAAAACCAAAGCCGGGTCACAAAAACCAAAGCCGGGTCACAAAAACCAAAGCCGGGTCACAGAAACCGATCCGGGTCACATAAACCAAACCCGGGTCACAAAAACCAAAGCCGGGTCACAAAAACCAAAGCCGGGTCACAAAAACCAAAGCCGGGTCACAGAAACCGATCCGGGTCACATAAACCAAACCCGGGTCACAAAAACCAAAGCCGGGTCTCATAAACCAAAGCCGGGTCACAGACACCAAAGCCGGGTCACAGACACCAAAGCCGGGTCACAGAAACCAAAGCCAGGTCACAGAAACCAAAGCAGGGTCGCAGAAACCAAGGCGGGGTCACAGAAACCAAAGCTGATTCATATAAACCACAGCCAAGTCACATAAACCAAAGCCGGGTCCCAGAAACCAAAGCCGGGTTACAGAAACCAAAGCCTGGCCACAAAAACCAAAGTCGGGTCACAGAAACTAAAGCCAGGTCACAGAAACCGAGCCCGGATCACAGTTACCAAAGCTGGGTCACAATAACAAAAGCCGGGTCACAAAAATGAAAGCTAGGTCACAAAAAGCAAAGCCGGGTCACATGAATAAAAGCCGGGTCCAGATGCCAAGGCCGGGTCACATAAACCAAAGCCAGGTCATTGAAACCAAAGCCAGGTCACAGAAACCAAAGCCGGGTCACAGCAATCAAAGCCGGGTCACATAAACCAAAGCCGGGTCACAGAAACAAAGCCGAGTCACAAAGAACAAAGCCGAATCACAGAAAGCAAACCCGGGTCACACAAACCAAAGCCGGGTCACAGAAACAAAAGCCATGTCAGAGAAATGAAAGCTGGGTCACACAAACAAAAGCAGGGTCACAAAACCAAAGCCACGTCACGGAAACCAAAGTCGGGTCACAGAAACCAAAGCCGGGTCACAGGATCCAATGCCAGGTCATGGAAACAAAAGCCGGGTCACATAAACCAAAGCCGGGTCACAGAAACCAAAGCCAGGTCAAAGAACCAAAGCAGGAGCTCAGAAACCAAAGCCCGGTCATAGGAACCACAGCCGGGTCACAGAAACCAACGCCGGGTCACAGAATCCAAGACCGGATCACAGAAACCAAAGCTGGGTCACAGCAACCAAAGCCAGGTCACAGAAAAAAAGCCGGGTCACAGAAACCAAAGCCAGGTCACAGAAACCAAAGCGGAGTCACAGAAACCAGAGCCGGGTCACAGAAACCAAAGCCAGGTCACAAAAACCAGAGCCGGGTCACGAAAACTAAAGCTGGATCACACAACCAAAGACGGGTCATAAAAACCAAAGCCGGGTCAGAGAAACCAAAGCCAGGTCACAGAAACCAAAGCCGGGTCATAGAACCCGAAGCCGGGTAACGTAAACCAAAGTTGGGTCACAGAAACCAAAGCCGGGTCACATAAACCAAAGCCGGGTCGCATAAACCAAAGCCGGGTAACAGAAACCAAAGGCGGGTGACATAAACCAAAGCTAGGTCACAGAAACCAAAGCCGGGTCCCAGAAACCAAATCTGGGTTACAAAAATCAAAGCCGGGTTACAGAAACCAAAGCCAGGTCAGTGAACCCAAAGCTGGGTCAAAGAAACCAAAGCCGGGTCATAGAAACCAAAGCTAGTGACAAAAACCAAAGCTGGGTCACAGAAACCAAAGCCGGGTCACGGAAACCAGAGGCGGGTCACAAAAACCAAAGCCAGGTGAAAGAAACCAAAGCCGGATCACATAAACCAGAACCAGGTCACAAAAACCAAAGCCATGTCACAGAAACCAAAGCCAAGTCCTGGAAACCAATGCCGAGTCATAGAATCCAGAGCCAGGTCATAGCAAACCAAAGACAGGTCACAGAAACCAAAGGTGGATCACAGAAACCAAATCCGAAAGAGAAACAAAAGCCGTGTCGCATAATCCAATACCGGGTCTCTGAAACCAAAGCCGGGTCACTGAAATCAAAGCCAGGTCCCATAAACTAAAAGCCGGTTCTTGAAACCAAAGCCGGGTCACACAGACCAAAGCCAAGTCACAGAAACCAAAGCCGGGTCATTGAAACCAAAGCCGGTCCACAGACACCAAAGCCGGGTCATAGAAACTAAAGCTGGGTCACAGAAACAAAAATCGGGTCACAGAAACCAAAACCGGGTCACAAAAAACAAAGCCGGGTCACAGATACCAAAGCCGGGTCTCAAAAACCAAAGCCGGGTAACAAACACCAAAGCCGGTTCACAGAAACCAAAGCCGGGTCACAGAAACCAAAACTGGGTCACATCAACCAAAGCCGGGTCACAAAAACCAAGGCCGGGTCATATAAACAAAAGCCGGGTCACAGAAACCAAAGCCAGGTCACAGAAACCAAAGCCGGTTTACAGAAACCAAAGCCGGGTCACACACACCACAGCCAGGTCACATAAGCCAAAGCTGGGTCACAGAAACCAAAGCCGGGTAACAGAAACCAAAGTCGGGTTACAGAAACCAAAGACGGGTCACATAAACCTAAGCCAAGTCTCATAAACCAAAGCTGGGTCCCAGAAACCAAAGCCGGGTCACAGAAACCAATGCCTGGCCACAAAAACCAAAAGCGGGTCACAGAACCAAAGTCGGGTCACAGAAACCAAAACCGGGTCACAGCAACCAAAGGTGGGCCATAGAAACCAAAACCGAGTCAGAGTAAACAAAGCCGGGTCGCAGAAAGCAAAGCCAGGTCACACAAACCAAAGATAGGTCACAAAACCAAATCCAGGTCAGAGAAACAAAAGCCGGGTCAAAGAAACCAAAGCGAAGTTACAGAAACCAGAGCCGGGTCACAGAAACCAAAGCAGGGTCACAGAAACCACAGGCGGGTCACAAAAACCAAAGCTGGGTCAGAGAGACCAAAGCAGGATGACAGAAACAAAAGCCAAGTCACAGAAAGAAAAGCCGGGTCAGGGAAACCAAACCCAGGTCACAGAAACCAAAGCAGGGTCACAAAAACCAATGCCGGTCACAGAAACCAAAACCAGTTCACAAGAACCAAAGCCAGGTCACAAAAACCAAAGCCGGGTCACAAAAACCAAAGCCGGGTCACGGAAACCAATGCCGGGTCACATAAACCAAAGCCGGGTCACAAAAACCAAACCCGGGTCTCATAGACCAAAGCCGGGTCACAGACACCAAAGCCGGGTCACAGAAACCAAAGCCAGGTCACAGAAACCAAAGCCGGGTCGCAGAAACCAAGGCCGGGTCACAGAAGCCAAATCTGGGCCACATAAACCACAGCCAAGTCACATAAACCAAAGCCGGGTCCCAGAAACCAAAGCCGGGTTACAGAAACCAAAGCCTGGCTTCAAAAACCAAAGTCGGGTCACAGAAACTAAAGCCAGGTCACAGAAACAAAAGCCGGATCACAGTTACCAAAGCTGGGTCACAGTAACAAAAGCCGGGTCACAAAAACAGAAGCTGGGTCACAAAAACCAAAGCCGGGTCACATAAATCATAGCCGGGTCGCAAATGCCAAAGCCGGGTCACATAAACCAAAGCCAGGTCATTGAAACCAAAGCCAGGTCACAGTAACCAAAGCCGGGTCAGAGCAATCAAAGCCGGGTCACATAAACCAAAGCCGGGTCACGGAAACAAAACCGAGTCACAAAGAACAAAGCCGGGTCACAGAAAGCAAACCCGGGTCACACAAACCAAAGCCGGGTCACAGAAACAAAAGGCAGGTCAGAGAAATGAAAGCCGGGTCACAGAAACGAAAGCCGGGTCACAAAACCAAAGCCACGCCACGCAAACCAAAGTCGGGTCACAGAAACCAAAGCCGGGTCACAGGATCCAAAGCCAGGTCATAGAAACCAAAGCCGGGTCACATAAACCAAAGCCGGGTCACAGAAACCAAAGCCAGGTCAACGAACCAAAACGGGAGCTCAGAAACCAAAGCCTGGTCATCGGAACCACAGCCGGGTCACAGAAACCAACGCCGGGTCACAGAATCCAAGGCCGGATCACAGAAACCAAAGCCGGGTCACAGCAACCAAAGCCAGGTCACAGAAAAAAATTCGGGTCACAGAAACCAAAGCCAGGTCACAGAAACCAAAGCGGAGTCACAGAAACCAGAGCCGGGTCACAGAAACCAAAGCCGGGTCACACAAACCAAAGCCAGGTCACATAAACCAGAGCCGGGTTACGAAAACTAAAGCTGGAGCACACAACCAAAGCCGGGTCACAGAAACCAAAGCCGGGTCAGAGAAACCAAAGCCAGGTCACAGAAACCAAAGCTGGGTCATAGAACCCGAAGCCGGGTAACGTAAACCAAAGTTGGGTCACAGAAACCAAAGCCGGGTCACATGAACCAAAGCCGGGTCACATAAACCTAAGCAGGGTAACGGAAACCAAAGCCGGGTCACATAAACCAAAGCCAGGTCACAGAAACCAAAGCCGGGTCACAGAAACCAAATCTGGGTCACCAAAATTAAAGCCGGGTTACAGAAACCAAAGCCAGGTCACTGAAACCAAAGCTGGGTCAAAGAAACCGAAGCCGGGTCATAGAAACCAAAGCTAGTGACAAAACCCAAAGCTGGGTCACAGAAACCAAAGCCGGGTCACGGAAACCAAAGGCGGGTCACAAAAACCAAAGCCAGGTGAAAGAAACCAAAGCTGGATCACATAAACCAGAACCAGTTCGCAAAAACCAAAGCCATGTCACAGAAACCAAAGCCAAGTCCTGGAAACCAATGCCGAGACATAGAATCCAGAGCCGGGTCATAGCAAACCAAAGACAGGTCACAGAAACCAAAGGTGGATCACAGAAACCAAAACCGACAGAGAAACAAAAGCCGTGTCACATAATCCAATGCCGGGTCACTGAAACCAAAGCCGGGTCACTGAATCAAAGCCAGGTCACATAAACTAAAAGCCAGGTCTTGGAAACCAAAGCGGGGTCACAGAAACCAAAGCCAAGTCACAGAAACCAAAGCCGGGTCATTGAAACCAGAGCCGGTCCACAGACACCAAAGCCGGGTCATAGAAACAAAAGCAGGGTCAAAGAAACCAAAGCCGGTCCAAAGAAACGAAAACCGGGTCACACAAACCAAAACCGGGTCACATAAACCAAAGCCGGGTCACATATACCAAAGCCGGGTCACAGAAACCAAAGCCGGGTAACAAACACCAAAGCCGGTTCACAAAAACCAAAGCCGGGTCACAGAAACCAAAACTGGGTCACATAAACCAAAGCCGGGTCACAAGAACCAAAGCCGGGTCATATAAACAAAAGCCGGGTCACAGAAACCAAAGCCAGGTCACGGAAACCAAAGCCGGGCTACAGAAACCAAAGCTGGGTCACGCAAACCACAGCCAGGTCACATAAGCCAAAGCTGGGTCAAAGGAATCAAAGCCGGGTAACATAAACCAAAGTCGGGTCACATAAACCAAAGCCAGGTCACATAAACCTAAGCCAAGTCTCATAAACCAAAGCTGGGTCCCAGAAACCAAAGCCGGGTCACAGAAACCAATGCCTGGCCACAAAAACCAAAGGCGGGTCACAGAACCAAAGTCGGGTCACAGAAACCGAAACCGGGTCACAGCAACCAAAGGTGGGCCATAGAAACCAAAGCCGAGTCACAGTAAACAAAGCCGGGTCGCAGAAAGCAAAGCCGGGTCACACAAACCAAAGACAGGTCACGAAAACCAAATCCAGGTCAGATAAACAAAAGCCGGGTCGAAGAAACCAAAGCAAAATTACATAAACCAGAGCCGGGTCACAGAAACCAAAGCAGGGTCACAGAAACCACAGCCGGGTCACAAAAACCAAAGCCGGGTCAGAGAAACCAAAGCTGGGTCACAAAAACCAAAGCCGGGTCACAGAAACCAAAGGTGGGTCACAGAAACCAATGCAGGGTCACAGAAACCAACGCCGGGTCACAGAAACCACAGCTGGGTCATAGAACCCAAAGCCGGGTCACAGAAACCAAAACCGGATCAGAGCAATCAAAGTCGGGTCACAGAAACCAAAGCTGGGTCATAGAAACCAAAGCCATGCCACATAGACCAAAGCCGGGTCACGGAAACCAAAGCCGTGTCACAGAAACCAAAGCTGGGTCATACAAACCAAAACCGGATGATAGAGATCAAAGCGGGGTCACACAGACCAAAGCCAGGTCACAGAAACCAAAACCAGGTCACAGAAACCATAGCCAGGTCATACAAAGCCGGGTCACATAAGCCAAAGCCGGGTCACAGAAACCAAAGCCAGGTCATAGAATCCAACGCCAAGTCACAGAAAGCAAAGGTGGTTGACATAAACTAATGCCGGGTCCCATAAACCGAAGCCGGGACACAGAAACCAAAGCCGGGTCACAGAAACCAAAGCCGGGCTACACAAACCAAAGCTGGGTCACAAACATTGAATTCGGGTCATAGAAAGCAAAGCCGGGTCACATGAACCAAAGCCAGGTCACAGAAACCAAAGCCGGGTCACAGAAACCAAAGCTGGTCACAAAAACCAAAGCTGTGTAACAGAATCCAAAGCCGGGTCACAGAAAACAAAGCCGGGTCATAAAAACCAAAGCCAGGTGACAGAAACCAAAGCCAGATCACAGAAACCAGAACCAGGTCACAAAACCCAAAGCCATGTCGCATCAACCAAAGCCAAGCCATAGAAACCAAAGCCGAGTCATATAATCCAGAGCCGGGTCACAGCAAACCAAAGCCATGTCACAGAAACCAGACCTGGGTCATATTAACCAAAACTGGGCCAGACAAACCAAAACCAGGTCACAGAATCCAATGCCGGGTCAATGAAACCAAAGCCAGGTCACCGATACCAAAGCCAGGTCACAGAAACTAAAACCCGGGTCTTAGAAACCAAACCTGGGTCACAGAAACCGAAGCCAAGTCATAAAACCCAAAGCCGGGTAATAGAAACCAAAGCCGGTCCACAGACACCAAAGCCGGGTCACAGGAACCAAAGCTGGGCCACAAAACCCAAAGCTGGGTCACATAAACAAAAGCCGGGTCACAGAAAGAAAAGCCGGGTCACAGAAACCAAAGCCGGGTCACAGAAACCAAAGCCGAGTCACAGAAACCAAAGCCGGTCACAGAAACCAAAACCGGTTCACAAACACAAACGCTGGGTCACAGAAACCAAAGCTGGGTCAGGAAAACAAAGCCGAGTCACAAAAAACAAAGCCGGATCACAGAAACCAAAACTGGGTCACAGAAACAAAAGCCAAGTCAGATAAATGAAAGCCAGGTCACAGAAACGGAAGCCGGGTCACAGAAACCAAAGCCACGCCACAGAAACCAATGTCTGGTCACAGAAACCAAAGTCGGGTCACAGAAACCAAAGCCAAGTCACAGAAACCAAAGCCGGGTCACATAAACCAAAGCCGGGTCACAGAAACCAAGGCCGGGTCACAGAAACCAAAGCCGGGTAAGGGTGCACACCGGGTAAGATTCCCGGATCTCAGGTTGGATCCTGATCCCCGGTTCCGGATCCTATGATGGATTTGGATCCTCTGATCGAAGAAAAGATCCCCGGATCCTATGGATCCCCGAATCTTTTGCTGATCCTATAGGCTGAGCAAGGATAATGCCTTACATTTTGTACCCCTAGCCCGGTTTTTCCCTCTATTTTATGTGGTGAAAAGATCCCCGGATCCCAGATCGAATCTTGATAAAGGATCCGGATCCCCGGATCCGGATCCGGACCGGATTCCCAGATAAGATCCCCGAATCCTAGGATTTGGTGTGCAGCCTTAAAGCCGGGTCACATAAACCAAAGCCAGGTCAACGAACCAAAGCCGGAGCTCAGAAACCAAAGCCCGGTCATAGAAACCAAAGCCGGGTCACAGAAACCAAAGCCGGGTCACAGAATCCAAAGCCACATCACAGAAACCAAAGCCGGGTCAGAGCTACCAAAGCCAGGTCACAGAAAGAATGCCGTGTCACAGAAACCAAAGCCAGGTCACATAAAACAAACCGAGGTCACAGAACCAAAGCCTGGTAACAGAAATCAAAGCCGGATCACAAAAACCAAAGCAAGGTCACAAAAACCAAAGCCAGGTCACACAACCAAAGCCGGGTCATAGAAACCAAAGCCGGGTCAGAGAAACCAAAACTGGGTCACAGAAACCAAAGCAGGGTCACAGAAACCAAAACCGGGTAACAAAAACCAAAGCCGGGTCACAGAAACCAAAGGCGGGTCACAGAAACCAAAGCCAGGTGACAGAAACCAAAGTCGGATCACAGAAACCACAACCAGGTCATAAAAACCAAAGCCATGTCACAGAAACCAAAGCCAAGTCATAGAAACCAAAGCCGAGTCATAGAATCCAGAGCCGGGTCACAGCAATCCAAAGACAGGTCACAGAAACCAAAGGGGGTCACAGACACCAAAGCCAGGTCAGAGAAACCAAACCTGGGTCACATAATCCAATGCCGGGTCACTAAAACCAAAGCCGGGTCACACAAATCAAAGCCGGGTCACATAAACTAAAAGCCAGGTCTTACAAACAAAAGCCAGTTCACACAAACCAAAGCCAAGTCACACAAACCAAAGCCAGGTCACCGAAACCAAAGCCGGTCCACAGACACCAAAGCCGGGTCACAGAAACCAAAGCTGGGTCAAATAAACTAAAGACAGGCCACAGAAATGAAAACCGGATCACATAAACCAAAACCGTGTCACATAAACCAAAGCAGGGTCACAGATACCAAAGTCGGGTCACAGAAACCAAAGCCGGGCCACCGAAACCAAAGCCGGGTCACATAAACCAAAGCCGGGTCACTGAAACCAAAGCCGGGTCACAAAAACCAAAGCCAGGTCACCGAAACCAAAGCCGGGTCACAGAAACCAAAGCCGGGTCACAGAAACCAAAGCCGGGTTAGAGAAACCAAAGCCGGGTCACACACACCAAAGCCGGGTCGCATAAACCAAAGCCAGGTCACACAAACCAAAGCCGGGTCACAGAAACCAAAGCCGGGTCACATAAACCTAAGCCAAGTCACAGAAACCAAAGCCGGGTCCCAGTAACCAAAGCCGGGTCACAGAAACCAATGCCTGGCCACAAAAACCAAAGGCGGATCACGGAACCAAAGTCCGGTCACGGAAACCAAAGCCGGGTCACAGCAACCAAAGCTGGGCCATAGAAACTAAGGGCAAGTCACAGTAAACAGAGCCGGGTCACAGAAAGCAAAGCCGGATCACACAAACCAAAGCCGGGTCACAAAAACCAAATCCAGGTCAGAGAAACAAAAGCCGGGTCGAAGAAACCAAAGCCGGTTCACATAAACAAAAGCCAGGTCAGAAAAACAAAAGTTGAGTCACAGAAACCAAAGCCGGGTCACAATAACCAAAGCCAAGTCTTAGAAACCAAAGCCGGGTCACATAAACCAAAGACGGATCGCAGAAACCGAAGCCGGGTCACATTAACCAAAGCCGGGTTACGGAAACCAAAGCCAGGTCACAGAAACCAAAGCTGGATCACTGAAAACAAAGCCGGGTCACGTAAACCAAAGCCGGGTCAGCAAACCAGAGCCGGAGCACAGAAACCAACGCCCGGTCATAGAAACCAAAGCCGGGTCACAGCAACCAAAACCAGGTCACAGAACCACAGCCTGGTCATAGAAACCAAAGCCAGGTCACAAAAACCAAAGCGGGGTCATAAAAACCAAGCCAGGTCACAGTAACCAAAGCGGGCTCACATAAACAAACGCCAGGTCAAATAAGCCAAAACCAGGTCACAGAAACCAAAGCGGGGTCACAGAAACCAGAGCCAGGTCACAGAAACCAAAGCCGGGTCACAAAAACCAAAGTCGGGTCAGAGAAACCAAAGCTGGGTCACAGAAACCGAAGCTGGGTCACACAAACCAAAGCCTGGTCATAGAAACCAATGCCTGGTCACAGAAACCAAAGCCAGGTCACAGAAACCAAAGTCGGTTCAGAGCAACCAAAGTCAGGTTCCAGAAACCAATGCCGGGTCACAGAAACCAAAGCTGGGTCACAGAAACCAATGCCGGGTCACAGGAACAAAAGCCGGGTCACAGAAACCAAAGCCGGGTCAGAGAAACCAAAGCCGGGTCACAGGAACCAAAACCGGGTTACATAAATCAAACCTGGATCACAGAAACAAAAACTGGGTCATAGAAACCAAAGCCATGCCACATAAACCAAAGCCGGGTCACAGAAACCAAAGCAGGGCCAGAGAAACCAAAGCTGGGTCATAGAAAACAAAGCCGGGTGATAGAAACCAAAGCCGGGTCACATCAACCAAAACCAGTCACAGAAACCAAAGCCAGGTCACAGAAACCATAGCTGGGTCAGAGAAAGCCGGATCACATAAGCCAAAGCCCGGTCACAGAAACCAAAACCAGGTCACAGCCAACAAAGCCGGGGCACAGAAACAAAAAACAGTCCCATAAACCAAAGCCGGGTCACAGAAACCAAAGCCGGGTCACGGAAACCAGCGTCGAGTCACATAAAGCAAAGCTGGGTAACATAAACCAAAGCCGGGTCACATAAACGAAAGCCGGTCACATCAACCAAAGCCGGGCCACAAAAACCAAAGCCGGGTCACCGAAACGAACGCCAGGTCATAGAAACCAAAGACGGGTAACATAAACCACATCCGGGTCAAAGAAACCAAAGCAAGGTAAACCAATGCCGCTACAAAGAAACCAAAGCTGGACCAAAGAAACCAAATATGGGTCGGATAAACCAAAGCCGGGTCACAGAAACCTAAGCCGGGTCACAAAAACCAAAGCCGGGTCACACAAACCAAAGCCGGGGTATAGAAACCAACCCCGGGTCACTTAAACCAAAGCCGGATCACAAAAACCAAAGCCGGGTCACAAAACCAAAGCCGGGTCACAGAAACCAAGCCGGGTCACAGAAACCAAAGTCGGGTTACAGAAACCAAAGCCGGGTCACCAAACCCAAAGCTGGGACACAGAAACCAAAGCCGGGTGAGAGGCACAAAAGCCGGGTCACAGAAACCAAAGCTGGGTCACAAAGGCCAAAGCCGGGTCACAGAAACCAAAGCCCGGTCACAGAAACCAAAGCTGGGTGACAGAAACCAAAGTCAGGTCACAGAAACCAAAGCCGTGTCACAGCAACCAAAGTCGGGTTACAAAAACCAATGCCGGGTCACAGACACCAAAGCCGGGTCACAGAAACCAAAGCCGGGTAACATAAACCAAAGCCGGCTCACAGAAACTAAAGCCGGGTCACAAAAACCGAAGCCGGGTCACAGGAATCAAAGCCGGGTCACACAAACCAAAGCCGGGTAACAGAAACCAAAGCCAGGTTACAGAAACCAAAGCCGGGTCACACACACCAAAGCCGGGTCACATAAACCAGAGCCGGGTCACAGAAACAAAGCCGGGTCACAGAAACCGAAGCTGGGTCTCAGAAACCGAAGCCGGGTCACAGAAACCTAAGCCAAGTCACATAAACTAAAGCCGGGTCCCAGAAACCAAAGCCTGGCCACAAAAACCAAAAGCGGGTCACAGAAACCAAAGTCGGGTCACAGAAACCAAAGCCGGGTCACAGCAACCAAAGCCGGGCCATACAAACCAAAGCCGAGTCACAGGAAACAAAGCCGGGTCACAGAAAGCAAAGCCGGGTCACACAAACCAAAGCCGGGTAACAAAAACCAAGTCCAGGTCAGAGAAACAAAAGTTGGGTCGAAAACCAAAGCTGGTTCACAGAGACCAAAGCCAGGTCACAGAAACCAAAGTCGGGTCACATAAACCGAAGCCGGGTCGTAGAAACCAAAGCCAGGTCACAGAAACCAAAGCCGGGTCACAAAAACCAAAACGGTCACAAAAACCAAAGCCGGGTCACATAAACCAAAGCTGGGTCACGAAAACCAAAGCCGGGTCACATAAACCAAAGCCGGATCACTGAAAACAAAGCCGGGTCACTGAAACGAAAGCGGGGTCAACAAATCAAAGCCGGAGCACAACAACCAAAGCCCGGTCATAGAAACCGAAGCCGGGTCACAGCAACCAAATCCAGGTCACAAAACCAAAGCCGGGTCATAGGAACCAAAGCCAGGTGACAGAAACCAAAATGGGGTCACCACAACCAGAGCCAGGTCACAGAAACCAAAACCGGGTAATAGAAGCCAAAGCCAGGTAACAAAAACCAAAGCCAAGTCAGAGAAACCAAGGCTGGGTCACACAAACCGAAGCCAGGTTACAGAAACCAATGCCGGGTCACAGAAACCAAAGCTGGGTCACAGAAACCAATGCCGGGTCACAGAAACCAATGATGGGTCACAGAAACCAAAGCCATGCCACATAAACCAAAGCCGGGTCACAGAAACCAAAGCCAGGTCACAAAAACCAAAGCTGGGTCATAGAAACCAAAGCCGGGTGATGAAAACCAAAGCCGGGTCACAGAAACCAAAGCCATGTCACATAAACCAAAGCCGGGTCACAGAAACCATAGCTGGGTCAGACAAAGCCGGGTCACATAAGCCAAAGCCGGGTCACAGGACCCAAAGCCAGGTCACAGAAACCAAAGCCGGCTCACAGGAAAAAAACACAGTCCCATAAACCAAAGCCGGATCACATAACCCAAAGCCGGGTCACGCAAACCAACGCTGAGTCACAGAAAGCAAAGCTGGGTGACAAAAACCAAAGCCGGGTCAAATAAACCAAAGCTGGGCCACAGAGACCAAAAGCGGAGTCACAGAAACGAAAGCCGGATCATAGAAACCAAAGACGGGTCACAGAAACCAAATCCGGGTCAAAGAAGCTAACGCTGGGTAAACCAAAGCCACTACAAAGAAACCAAAGCTGGACCAAAGAAACCAAAGATGGGTCAGATAAACCAAAGCCGGGTCACAGAAACCAAAGCTGGGTCACGCAAACCAAAGCCGAGTCACAAAACCAAAGCCGGGTCACAGAAACCAAAGCCGGGTCACAGAAACCAAGGTCGGGTCACATAAACCAAAGCTGGGTCAAAGAAACCAAACCGGGTCAGAGAAACCAAAGCCGGGTCACAGAAACCAAAGCCGGGTCACAGAAACCAAGGTCGGGTCACATAAACCAAAGCTGGGTCAAAGAAACCAAACCGGGTCAGAGAAACCAAAGCCGGGTCACAGAAACCAAAGCTGGGTCACACAAACCAAAGCCGGGTCACTGAAACCAAAGCCCAGTCACAGAAACCAAAGCCGGGTCACACAACCCAAAGCCGGGTCACAACAACCAAAATCAGGTTACAGAAACCAATGCCGGGTCACAGAAACCAAAGCTGGGTTACAGAAACCAATGCCGGGCCTCAAAAACCAAAGCCGGGTCACATAAACCAAAGCCGGGTCACAAAAACCACCGCCGGGTCTGAGAAACCAAAACAGGGTCACATAAATCAAAGCCGGGTCACAGACACCAAAGTTGGGTCACAGAAACAAAAGCCATGCCACATAAACCAAAGCGGGGTCACACAAACCAAAGCCGGGTCACTGAAACCAAAGCTGGGTCACAGAAACCAAAGCCGGGTAACAGAAACCAAAGCCGGGTCACACAAACCAAAGCCGGGCCATAGAAACCAAAGCCAGGTCACAGTAACCATAGCCAGGTCACACAAAGCTGGGTCACATAAGCAAAAGCCGGGTCAAATTAACCAACGCCGAGTCACATAAATCAAAGCCGGGTCACAAGAACCAAAAACAGTCCCAAAAACCAGAGCCGGGTCACAGGAACCAAAGTGGGGTCAATGAAACCAACGCTGAGTCACAGAAAGCAAACCCGGGTCACATTAACCAAAGCCGGGACACAGAAGCCAAACCCGGTCACAAAAACCAAAGCCGGGTCACAGAAACCAAATCCGGGTCACAAAAACCAAAGCCGGGTCACAAAAACCAAAGCCGGGTCAGAGAAACCAAAGCTGGGTCACACAAACCAAAGCCAGATCACTGAAACCAATGCTCGGTCACAGAAACCAAAGCTGGGTCAGAGAAAGCAAAGCCGGGTCAGAGAAACCAAAGCCGGCTCACAGCGACTAAAGTCGGGTTACGGAAACCAATGCCGGGTCACAGAAACCAAAGCTGGGTCACAGAAACCAATGCCGGGTCACAGAAACCAAAGCCATGCCACAAAAACCAAAGACGGGTCACAGAAAGCGAATGCTCGGTCACAGAAACCAAAGCTGTGTCATATAAACCAAAGCCGGGTGATAAAAACCAAAGCCGGGTCACAAAAACCAAAGCCAGGTCACAGAAACCAAAGCCAGGTCACAGAAACCAAAGCCGGGTCACACAAAGCCGGGTCACATAAGCCAAAGCCGGGTCACATGGTCCAAAACCAGGTCACAGAAACCAAAGCCGGGTCACGGAAACCAATGCCGAGTCACAGAAAGCAAAGCTGGGTGACATGAACCAAAGCCGGGTCACAGAAACCAAAGCCGGGTCACAAAAACCAAAGCCGGGTCACATAAACATAAGCCAAGTCACATAAACCAAAGCCGGGTCCCAGAAACTAAAACTGGGTCCTAGAAACCAAAGCCTGGCCACAAAAACCAAAGGCGGGTCACAGAAACCAAAGTCGGGTCACAGAAACCAAAGCCGGGTCACAGCAACCAAAGCTGGGCCATAGAAACCAAAGCCGAGTCACAGTAAACAAAGCCGGGTCACAGAAAGCAAAGCTGGGTCACAGAAACCAAAGCCGGGCAACAAAAACCAAGTCCAGGTCAGAGAAACAAAAGCCGGGTCGAAGAAACCAAAGCTGGTTCACAGAAACCAAAGCCAGGTCACAGAAACCAAAGTCGGGTCACAGAAACCGAAGCCGGGTCGCAGAAACCAAAGCCAGGTCACAGAAACCAAAGCCGGGTCACAAAAACCAAAACGGTCACAAAAACCAAAGCCGGGTCACATAAACCAAAGCCGGGTCACGAAAACCAAAGCCGGGTCACAGAAACCAAAGCTGGATCACTGAAAACAAAGCCGGGTCACTGAAACCAAAGCGGGGTAAAAAAACCAAAGCCGGAGCACAACAACCTAAGTCCGGTCATGGAAACCGAAGCAGGGTCACAGCAACCAAATCCAGTTCACAAAACCAAAGCCGGGTCATAGGAACAAAAGCCAGGTGACAGAAACCAAAGCGAGGTCACCACAGCCAGAGCCGGGTCACAAAAACCAAAACCAGGTCATAGAAACCAAAGCCGGGTCACAAAAACCAAAGCCAGGTCAGAGAACCCAAGGCTGGGTCACACAAACCAAAGCCAGGTTACGGAAACCAATGCCGGGTCAGAGAAACCAAAGCTGGGTCACAGAAGTCAATGCCGGGTCACATAAACCAATGATGGGGCACAGAAACCAAAGCCATGCCACATAAACCAAAGCCGGGTCACAGAAACCAAAGCCGGGTCACAAAAACCAAAGCTGGGCCATAGGAACCAAAGCCGGGTGATAAAAACCAAAGCCGGGACACAGAAACCAAAGCCAGGTCACATAAACCAAAGCCGGGTCACAGAAACCATAGCCGGGTCAGACAAAGCCGGGACACATAAGCCAAAGCCGGGTCACTGGATCCAAAGCCATGTCACAGAAACCAAAGCCGGGGCACAGGGAAATAAAACAGTCCCATAAACCTAAGCCGCATCACATAAACCAAAGCCGGGTCACACAAACCAACGCCGAGTCACAGAAAGCAAAGCTGCGTGACACAAACCAAAGCCGGGTCACATGAACCAAAGATGGGCCACAGAAACCAAAGCCGAGTCACAGAAACAAAAGCCGGGTCATAGAAACCAAAGACGGGTCACAGAAACCCAATCCGGGTCAAATAAACTAAAGCTGGGTAAACCAAAGCCACTACAAAGAAACCAAAGCTGGACCAAAGAAACCAAAAATGGGTCATATAAACCAAAGCCGGGTCACAGAAACCAAAGCCGGGTCACACAAACCAAAGCCCGGTCACATAAACCAAAGCCGTGTCATATAATTCAAAGTCGGGTCACATAAACCAAAGCCGGGTCACAAAAACCAAAGCCGAATTACAAAACCAAAGCCGGGTCACAGAAACCAAATCGGGTCACAGAAACCAAAGCCGGGTCACAGAAACCAAAGCCGGGTCACAGAAACCAAAGCCGGGTCAGAGAAACCTAAGCCGGGTCACAGAAACCAAACCGGGTCAGAGAAACCAAAGCCGGGTCACAAAAACCAAAGCCGAATTACAAAACCAAAGCCGGGTCACAGAAACCAAATCGGGTCACAGAAACCAAAGCCGGGTCACAGAAACCAAAGCCGGGTCACAGAAACCAAAGCCGGGTCAGAGAAACCTAAGCCGGGTCACAGAAACCAAACCGGGTCAGAGAAACCAAAGCCGGGTCACAAAAACCAAAGCTGGGTCACAAAAACCAAAGCCCGGTCACAGAAACCAAAGCCCATTCACAGAAACCAAAGCCGGGTCACACAAACCTAAGCCGGGTCATAGCAACCAAAGTTAGGTTACAGAAACCAATCCCGGGTCACAGAAAGCAAAGCTGGGTTACAGAAACCGATGCCGGGCCACAAAAAAACCAAAGCCGGGTCACAGAAATCAAAGCCGGGTCACGAAAACCAAAGCCGGGTCTGAGAAACCAAAACAGGGTCACATAAACCAAAGCAGGGTCACAGGTACCAAAGTTGGGTAACATAAACAAAAGCCATGCCACATTAACAAAGCCGGGTCAAATAAACCAAAGCCGGGTCACAGAAACCAAAGCTGAGTCACATCAACCAAAGCCGGGTGACAGAAACCAAAGCCGGGTCACAACAACCAAAGCCGGGTCATCGAAACCAAAGCCAGGTCATAGTAACCATAGCCAGGTCACACAAAGCCGGGTCACAGAAGCAAAAGCCGGGTCACAATAACCAAAGCCGGGTCACAGAGACCAAAGCGGGGTCACAGGAACCAAAAACAGTCCCATAAACCAGAGCCGGGTCACAGAAACCAAAGCGGGGTCAATGAAACTAGCGTAGAGTCACAGAAAGCAGCCCCGGTCACATAAACCAAAGCCGGGTCACAGAAACCAAAGCCGGTCACAGAAACCAAAGCCGGGTCACAGAAACCAAAGCCGGGTCAGAAAAACCAAAGCCGGGTCACAAAAACCAAACCCGGGTCAGAGAAACCAAAGCTGGGTCACATAAACCAAAGCCAAGTCACTGAAACAAATGCCCGGTCACAGAAACCAAAGCCGGGTCAGAGAAAGCAAAGCCGGGTCGTAGAAACGAAACCCGGGTCACAGCGACTAAAGTCGGGTTACGGAAACCAATGCCGGGTCACAGAAACCAAAGCTGGGTCACAGAAACCAATGCTGGGTCACAGAAACCAATGCCGGGTCACAGAAACCAAAGCCATGCCACACAAACCAAAGCCGGGTCACAGAAACCAAAGCCGGGTCACATAAACCAAAGCCGGGTCAGGGAAACCAAAGCCGGGTCACAGAAACCAAAGCCGGGTCCGAAAAACCAAAGCCGGGTCACAAAAACCAAACCCGGGTCAGAGAAACCAAAGCTGGGTCACAGAAACCAAAGCCAGGTCACTGAAACAAATGCCCGGTCACAGAAACCAAAGCCGGGTCAGAGAAACCAAAGCCGGGTCACAGAAAGCCAAGCCGGGTCACAAAGACCAACGCTGGGAAACAAAACCAAACCCAGGTCATATAAACCAAGCCGGGTCACAGAAACCAAAGTCGGATCACAAGACCAAAGCCGGGTCACATAAACCAAAGCCGGGTCAGGGAAACCAAAGCCGGGTCACAGAAACCAAAGCCGGGTCCGAAAAACCAAAGCCGGGTCACAAAAACCAAACCCGGGTCAGAGAAACCAAAGCTGGGTCACAGAAACCAAAGCCAGGTCACTGAAACAAATGCCCGGTCACAGAAACCAAAGCCGGGTCAGAGAAACCAAAGCCGGGTCACAGAAAGCCAAGCCGGGTCACAAAGACCAACGCTGGGAAACAAAACCAAACCCAGGTCATATAAACCAAGCCGGGTCACAGAAACCAAAGTCGGATCACAAGACCAAAGCCGGGTCACATAAACCAAAGCCGGGTCAGGGAAACCAAAGCCGGGTCACAGAAACCAAAGCCGGGTCCGAAAAACCAAAGCCGGGTCACAAAAACCAAACCCGGGTCAGAGAAACCAAAGCTGGGTCACAGAAACCAAAGCCAGGTCACTGAAACAAATGCCCGGTCACAGAAACCAAAGCCGGGTCAGAGAAACCAAAGCCGGGTCACAGAAAGCCAAGCCGGGTCACAAAGACCAACGCTGGGAAACAAAACCAAACCCAGGTCATATAAACCAAGCCGGGTCACAGAAACCAAAGTCGGATCACAAGACCAAAGCCGGGTCACATAAACCAAAGCCGGGTCAGGGAAACCAAAGCCGGGTCACAGAAACCAAAGCCGGGTCCGAAAAACCAAAGCCGGGTCACAAAAACCAAACCCGGGTCAGAGAAACCAAAGCTGGGTCACAGAAACCAAAGCCAGGTCACTGAAACAAATGCCCGGTCACAGAAACCAAAGCCGGGTCAGAGAAACCAAAGCCGGGTCACAGAAAGCCAAGCCGGGTCACAAAGACCAACGCTGGGAAACAAAACCAAACCCAGGTCATATAAACCAAGCCGGGTCACAGAAACCAAAGTCGGATCACAAGACCAAAGCCGGGTCACATAAACCAAAGCCGGGTCAGGGAAACCAAAGCCGGGTCACAGAAACCAAAGCCGGGTCCGAAAAACCAAAGCCGGGTCACAAAAACCAAACCCGGGTCAGAGAAACCAAAGCTGGGTCACAGAAACCAAAGCCAGGTCACTGAAACAAATGCCCGGTCACAGAAACCAAAGCCGGGTCAGAGAAAGCAAAGCCGGGTCGTAGAAACGATACCCGGGTCACAGCGACTAAAGTCGGGTTACGGAAACCAATGCCGGGTCACAGAAACGAAAGCTGGGTCACAGAAACCAATGCTGGGTCACAGAAACCAATGCCGGGTCACAGAAACCAAAGCCATGCCACACAAACCAAAGCCGGGTCACAGAGACCAAACCGGGTCACAGAAACCAAAGTTGGGTCATATAAACCAAAGCCGGGTGATAAAAACCAAAGCCAGGTCACAGAAACCAAAGCCAGGTCACACAAACCAAAACCGGGTCACAAAAACCATAGCCGGGTCACACAAAGCCGGGTCACATAAGCCAAAGCCGGGTCACATGATCCAACGCCAGGTCACAGAAACCAAAGCCGGGTCACGGAAACCAACGCCGAGTCACAGAAAGCAAAGCTGGGTGACATAAACCAAATCCATGTCACATAAACCAAAACCGGGTCACAGAAACCAAAGCCGGATCACATAAACCAAAGCCGGGCCAGAGGAACGAAAACTGGGGCACAGAAACCAAAGACGGGTCACAGAAACCAAATCCGAGTCAAAGAAACCAAAGCTGGGTAAACCAAAGCCGCTACAAAGAAACCAAAGCTGAACCAAAGAAACCAAAGATGGGTCAGATAAACCAAAGCCGGGTCACAGAAACCAAAGCCGGGTCACAAAAACCAAAGCCGGGTCACAGAAACCAAAGCCGGGTCAGAGAAACCAAAGCCGGGTCACAGAAACCAAAGCCGGGTCACAGAAACCAAAGCCGGGTCACAAAAACCAAAGCCGGGTCACAGAAACCAAAGCCGGGTCAGAGAAACCAAAGCCGGGTCACAGAAAGCCAAGCCGGGTCACAACAACCAACGCTGGGAAACAAAACCAAACCCAGGACATACAAACCAAGCCGGGTCACAGAAACCAAAGTCGGATCACAAGACCAAAGCCGGGTCACACAAACCAAAGCCGGGTCACATAAACCAAAGCCGGGTCAGGGAAACCAAAGCCTGGTCACAGAAACCAAAGCCGGGTCACACAAACCAAAGCTGGGTCACAGAAACCAAAGCCCGGTCACAGACACCAAAGCCGGGTCACAGGAACCAAAACCAAGTCAAAGCAACCAAACACAGGTTACACAAACCAATGCCGGGTCACATAAACCAAAACTGGGTTACAGAAACCAATGCCGGGTCACAGAAACCAAAGCCGGGTCACAGAAACCATAGCCGGGTCACATAAACCAAAGCCGGGTCTGAGAAACCAAAACCGGGTCACATAGATCAAAGCCAGGTCACAGAAACCAAAGCCAGGTCACAGGAACAAAACAGGGTCCCATGAACCAATGCCGGGTCACAGAAACCAAAGCTGGGTCACAGAAACCAACGCCGAGTCACAAAAAGCAAAGCTGGGTGACATAAACCAAAGCCGGGTCACATAAACCAAAGTGGGTCGCAGAAACCAAAGCCGGGTCACAGAAACCAAAGCCGCTAGAAAGAAACCAAAGCTGGACCAAAGAAACCAAAGATGGGTCAGATAAACCAAAGCCGGGTCACATAAACCAAAGCCGGGTCACAAAAACCAAAGACGGGTCACAGAAACCAAAGCCGAGTCAGAGAAACCAAAGCTGGGTCACAGAAACCAAAGCTGGGTCACAAAAATCAAAGTCGGGTCACAGAAACCAAAGCCGGGTCACTGAAACCAAAGCCGGGTCACAGAAAGCAAAGCCGGGTCAGAGAAACCAAAGCCGGGTCACAGAAACAAAGCTGGGTCACACTAACCAAAGCCGGGTCACAGAAACCAAAGCCCGGTCACAGAAACCAAAGCTGGGTCACAGAAACCAAAGCTGGGTCACAGAAACCAGACTCAGGTTACAAAAACCAATGCCGGGTCACAGAAACCAAAGCTGGGTTAGAGAAACCAATGCCAAGTCACAAAAACCAAAGCTGGGTCAATGAAGCCAAAGCCGGGTCACTGAAACCATAGCCGGGTCTGAGAAACCAAAACCGTGTCACATAAATCAAAGCCGGGTCACAGAAACCAAAGTTGGGTCACAGAAACAAAAGACATGCCACATAAACCAAAGCCGGGTCACAGGAACCAACGCCGGGTCACTGAAACCAAAGATGGGTCACAGAAACCAAAGCCGGATGACATTAAGCAAAGCCGGGTCACACAAACCAAAGCGGGGTCACAGAAACCAAATCCGGGTCACAAAAACCATAGCCGGGTCACACAAAGCCGGGTCAAAGAAGCAAAAACCGGGTCACAAGAACCAAAGCCGTCACTGAAACCAAAGCCGGGTCACAGGAACCAAAAACAGTTTCATACACCAAGACCAGATCACAGAAACCAATGCCGGGTAAAGGAAACCAACGCCAAGTAACAGAAAGCAAAGCCGGGTCACATAAACCAAAGCCGGGTCACAGAAACCAAAGCCGGGTCACGGAAACCAAAGCCGGGTCACAGAAACCAAAGCCAGGTCACATAAACGAAAGCCGGGTCATAGAAACCTAAGACAGGTCACAGAAACCAAAGCCGGGTCTAGGAAACCAAAGCTGGGTAGGCCAAAGCCGCTACACAGAAACCAAAGCTTGACCAAAGAAACCAAAGCTGAGTGAGATAAACCAAAGCTGGGTCACACAAACCATCGCCGGGTCACAAAAACCAAAGCCGGGTCACAGAAACCAAAGCCGGGTCAGAGAGACCAAAGCCGGGTCACATAAACCAAAGCCGGGTCACAGAAACCAAAGCCGGGTTACAAAAACCAAAGCCGGGTCACACACACCAAAGCCGGGTCACATAAACCAAAACCGGGTCACAGAAACCAAAGCCGGGTCACATAAACCAAAGCCGAGTCACATAGACCAAAGGCGGGTCACATAACCCTAAGCCAAGTCACAGAAACCAAAGCCGGGTCCCAGAAACCAAAGCTGGGTCCCAGAAACCAAAGCCTAGCCACAAAAACCAAAGGTGGGTCACATAAACCAAAGTCGGGTCACATAAACCAAACCCGGGTCATAGCAACCAAACCCAGGCCATAGAAACCAAAGCCGAGTCACGGTAGACAAAGCCGGGTCACACAAACCAAAGCCGGTTTACAGAACCCAAAGCCGGGTCACAAAAACCAAAGCCGGGTCACGGAAACCAAAGTTGGGTCACAGAAACCAAAGCCGGATCACTGAAAACAAAGCCGGGTCACAGAAACCAAAGCCGGGTCAACAAACCAAAGCCGAAGCACAAAAACCAAATCCCGGTCATATAAACCAAAGCTGGGTCACAGCAACCAAAGCCAGGTTACAGAACCAAAGCCGGGTCATAGAAACCAAAGCCAGGTCACATCAACCAAAGCGGGGTCACAAAAACCAAGCCGAGTTACAGTAACCAAAGCCGGCTCACAGAAATGAGCGCCATGTCAAATAAACCAAAGCCGGGTCACAGAAACCAAAACCTGGTCACAGAAACCAGAGCCGGGTCACGGAAACCAAAACCGGGTCACAGAAACCAATGCCGGGTCACAAAAACCAACGCCGGGTCACAGAAACCAAAGCCGGGTCACGGAAACCAGAGCGGGGTCACAGAAACCAAAGCCGAGTTAGGAAGCAAAGCCGGGTCACAGAAACAGAGCCGGGTCATAGAAACCAAAGATGGGTCACGGAAACCAAAGCCGGGTCAAAGAAACCAAAGCTGGATAAACCAAAGCCGGATCACACAAACCAAAGCTGGGCCACATAACAAAAGCCGGTTTAGAGAAACCAAAGCCGGGTCACATGAGTCAAAGCCGGGTCAGAGAAACCAAAGCACGGCCACAGAAACCAAAACCGGGTCACAAAAACCGAAGCCGGGTCACAGCAACGAAAGCCGGGTCACAGAAACCAAAGCTGATTCACAGAAAACAAAGCCAGGTCACAGAAACCAAAGCCATGTCAGATAAACAAAAGCCGGGTCAGCGAAACCAAAGCCGGTTCACAAAGTCCAAAGTCGGTCACAGAAACCAGAGTCGGGTCACATAAACCAAAATGGGGTCACTGAAACCAAAGCCAAGTCACAGAAACCAAAGCCGAGTCACAGAAACCAAAGCCGGGTCACAGAAAGCAAAGACGGGTCACAGAAACCAAAGCTGGGTCATATAAACAAAAGCCGGGTCATAGAAACCAAAGACACGTCACATAAACCAAAGTCGGGTCAAAGACACCAAAGCTGGGTTAACCAAAGCCGCTACACAGAAACCAAAGCTGGACCAAGTAAACCAAAGCTGGGTCAGATAAACCAAAGCAGGGTCACAGAAACCAAAGCCAGGTCACAGAAACCAAAGCCGGGTCACTAAAACCAAAGCCGGGTCACAAAACCAAAGCCGGGTCACAGAAACCAAGCCGGGTCACAGAAACCAAAGTCGGGTCACAGAAACAAAAGCCGGGTCACAGAAACCAAAGCCAGGTCACAGAAACCAAAGCCGGGTCACTAAAACCAAAGCCGGGTCACAAAACCAAAGCCGGGTCACAGAAACCAAGCCGGGTCACAGAAACCAAAGTCGGGTCACAGAAACAAAAGCCGGATCACAGAAACCAAAGCCCAGTCACATAAACCAAAGTTGGGTCACAGAAACCAAACAGGGTCACACAAACCAAAGCCGGGTCACAGAAGTCAGAGGCCGGTCACAAAAACCAAAACCGGGCCACAGAAACCAAAGCTTGGTCACACAAACCAAAGCTGGGTCACAAAAACCAAAACCGGGTCACAGGAACAAAAGCCGGGTCACATAAACCAAAGCCGGATCACAGAAACCAATGTCGCGTCACAAAAACCAAAGTTTGGTCACAGAAACCAAAGCTGGGTCACAGAAACCAAAGCCGGGTCACACGGAGCCGGGTCACAGAAGCCAATGCCAGGTGACAAAAACGAAAGCCGTGTCACAGAAACCAAAGCCAGGTCACAAAAACCAAAGCCGGGTCCCATAAACCAAAGCCGGGTCACAAAAACCAAAGCCGGGTCACAGAAACCAACGCCGGGTCACATAAACCAAAGCCGGGTTACAGAAACCAAAGCGGGGTCACAAAAACCAAAGCTGCGGCATAGAAAGCAAAGCCGGGTCACAGACACAGAGCCGGGTCATAGAAACCAAAGATGGGTCACAGAAACCAAAGCCGGGTCAAAGAAACCAAAGCTGGATAAACCAAAACCGGATCACATAAACCAAAGCTGGGCCACAGAAACAAAAACCGGGTCATAGAAACCAAAGCCGGGTCACATGAGTCAAAGCCCGGACACAGAAACCAAAGCAGGGTCAAAGAAACCAAAGCCGGGTCACAAAAACCGAAGCCTTGTCACAGCAACCAAAGCCGGGTCACAGAAACCAAAGCCGAGTCACAGAAAACAAAGCCGAGTCACAGAAAGCAAAGCCAGGTCAGAGAAACCAAAGCCGGGTCACAGAAACCAAAGCCATGTCAGAGAAAACAAAAGCCGGGTCACACAAACCAAAGCCGGTTCACAAAAACCAAAGTCGGTCACAGAAACCAAAGTCGGGTCACAGAAACCAAAGCCGGGTCACAGAAAGCAAAGCCAGGTCAGAGAAACCAAAGCCGGGTCACAGAAACCAAAGCCATGTCAGAGAAAACAAAAGCCGGGTCACACAAACCAAAGCCGGTTCACAAAAACCAAAGTCGGTCACAGAAACCAAAGTCGGGTCACAGAAACCATAGCCGGGTCACAGAAACCAAAGCCAAGTCACATAAATCAAAGCCGGGTCACAAAAACCAAAGCCGGGTCACAGAAACCAAAGCCGGGTCACAGAAACCAAAGCCGGGTCACAGAAACCAAAGCCGGGTCACAGAAACCAAAGCCGGATTACAAAAACCAAGACCGGGTCACAAAACCAAAGCCAGGTCAACAAACCAAAGTCGGGGCACAGAAACCAAAGCCCGGTCATCGAAGCCAAAGCCGGGTCACAGAAACCAAAGCCGGATCACAGAAACAAAAGTCGTGTCACAGAAACCAAAGTCGGGTCACAGAAACCAAAGCTAAGTCACAGAAACCAAAGCCGGGTCACACAAAGCTGGGTCACAAAAGCCAAAGCTGGGTGACACAAATGAAAGCCGGGTCAAAAAAACCAAAGCCAGTCACAAAAACCAAAGCCAGGTCTCAGAAGACGAAGCCGGGTCACAGCAACCAAAGCCGGGTCACAATATCAAACGCCAGGTCACAGAAACCAAATCCGGGTCACAGAAACCAAAGACGGGTCACAGATACCAAAGCCGGGTCATAGAAAGCAAAGCCGGGTCACAGAAAGCAAAGCCGGGTCACAGAAACCAAAGATGGGTCACGGTAACCAAACCGGGTCAAAGAAACCAGAGCTGGATAAACCAAAGCCGGATCACATAAACCAAAGCTGGGCCACAAAAACGAAAACCAGGTCAGAGAAACCAAAGCCGGGTCACATAAGACGAAGCCGGGTTACAGAACCCTAAGCAGAGTCACAGACACCAAAGCTGGATCACAGAAACCAAAGCCAGGTCACAACAACCAAAGCCGGGTCACAGAAACCAAAGTCGAGTCAGAGAAAACAAAGCCAGGTCACAGAAAGCAATGCCGGGTCACATAACCCGAAGCCGGGTCACAGAAACAAAAGCCATGTCATATAAACAAAAGCCGGGTCACAGAAACCAAAGCCGGTTCACAAAAACCAAAGTCGATCACAACAAACCAAATTAATCACAAAAACCAAAGTCGGGTCACAGAAACCAAAGCCTGTGCACAGATACCAAAGCCAAGGCACAGGAACCAAAGCCGGGTCACAGAAACCAAAGCTGGGTCAAATAAACCAAAGCCGGGTCACTGAAACCAAAGCCGGGTCACAAAAAGCAAAGCCAGGTCACAAAAACCAAAGCCGGGTCACAAAACCAAATCCACGTCAACAAACCAAAGCCGGAGCACAGAAACCAAAGCCCGGTCATCAAAACCAAAGCCGGGTCACAGAAACCAAAGCTGGATCACAGAATCCGAAGCCAGATCACATAAACCAAAGCCGGGTCACAGCAACCAAATCCAGGCCACATAACCAAAGCCAGGTCACACAAACCAAAGCCAGGTCACAGAAACCAAAGCGGGGTCACAGAGACAAAAGCCGGGTGACAGTAACCAGATGCCGCTCATAGAAACAAAACCAGGTCAAAGAATCAAAAGCCGTGTCACAGAAACCAAAGCCGTGTCACAGGAACTAGAGCCGTGTCATACAAAACCAAAGCGGGGTCACAAAAACCAAAGCCAGGTCACAGAAACCAAAGCGGGGTCAGAGAAACCAAAGCCGGGTCACAGAAACCAAAGCCGGATCACACAAACGAAAGCCGGATCACATAAACCAAAGCCGGGTCAGAGAAACCAAAGACAGGTCACAGGAACCACAGCCGGGTCACAGCAACCAAAGTCGGGTTATATAAACCAATGCTGGGTCACAGAAACCAAAGGTGGGTCACACAAACCAATGCCGGGTCACAGAAACTAAAGCCGGGTCACAGAACCCAAAGCCGGGTCTCAAAAACCAAAGCCGAGTCAGAGAAACAAAAACCGGGTCTCAGAAATCAAACCCCGGTTACAGAAACCAAAGCTGGGTCACATGAACCTAAGCCGGGTCATAGAAACCATAGCCGGGTCACAGAAAGCAGGGTCACAGAAGCCAAAGCCGGGTCACGTAAACCAAAGCCGGATCATAGAAACCAAAGCCAGGTCACAGGAACCAAAAATGGTCCCATAAACCAAAGCCAGGTCACAAAAACCAAAGCCGGGTCACAGAAACCAACGACGAGTCACAGAAAGCAAAGCCGGGTTACTGAAACCAAAGCCGGGTCACCGAAACCAAAGCCGGGTCACATAAACCAAAGCCGGGTCACAGAAACCAAAGCCGGATCACATAAACGAAAGCTGGGTCAGAGAAATCAAAGCGGGGTCACAGAAACCAAAGTCAGATCACAAAAACCAACGCCGGGTCACAGAAACCAAAGCCGGGTCAGAGAAACCAAAGCCGCGTCACAGAAACCAAAGCAAGGTCACACAAACCAAAGCCGAGTCACAAAACCGAAGCCGGGTCACAGAAACCAAGCCGGGTAACAAAAACCAAAGCCGGGTCATAAAAACCAAAGCCGGGTCACATAAACCAAAGCCGGGTCACAGAAACCAAAGCAAGGTCACACAAACCAAAGCCGAGTCACAAAACCGAAGCCGGGTCACAGAAACCAAGCCGGGTAACAAAAACCAAAGCCGGGTCATAAAAACCAAAGCCGGGTCACATAAACCAAAGCCGGGTCACAGAAACCAGAGCCGGGTCACAGAAACCAAAGCGGGGTCAGAGAAACCAAAGCCGGGTCTCACAAACCAAAGCCCGGTCACAGAAACCAAAGCCGGGTCATAGAAACCTAATCCGGTCACATAAACCAAAGCCGGGTCACATAAACCAAAATCGGGTCACAGGAACCAAAGCATGGTCATGGATATAAAAGCCGGGTTACAGAAACCCAAACCGGATCACAGAAACCAATGCCGGGTCACATAAAACCAAAGCTGGGTCACAGAAACCAAAGCCGGTCACAAAAGCAGAAGGCAGGTCTCATACACCTAGACCGAATCACAGAAACCAAAGCTTTGCCTACGCTGCTTGCGCCTGCGCCTATGGTGCCTGTGCCTGTGCCTACTGTGCCTGCGCCTGTACGTACGCTACCTACGCCTGCACCTAAGGTGCCCGCGCCTCAGCCTGTAGTGCCGGCACTTGCGCCACGATGCATGCGCCTGCGCCTACGGTGCCTGCGCGTGCGCCGACGGTGCCTGCATCTGGGCCTATGGTGCGTGCGCCTGCACCTACGGTGCCTGTGCCTGTGCCTAGGTGCCTGCGCCTTCTCCTAGGTGCCTAGGCTTGCGCTTACTGGGCCTGCGCATATGGTGCCTGTGCTTGTGCCTATGGTGCATGCGCCTGCGCCTACACCTACGGTGCCTGCGCCTGCGCCTACGGTGCCTGCGCCTACACCTACGATGCTTGTGTCTACACCTACTGTGCCTGCACCTGGGCCTGGGTGACTGCGCCTGCGCCTAGGTGCCTACGCCTATGCCTACGGTGGCTGTGCCTGCACCTACAATGCCTGCGCCTGCTTCTACGGTGTGTGCTTGCGCCTATGGTAAATGCGCTTGCGCCTATGGTGTCTGCTCCTGTGCGTACGGGGCTTGCACCTACGCCTATGGAGCCTGTGCCTGCGCCTACGCAATATGCGCATGCGACTACAGTGCCTACGCCCACCCCTACAGTTCTTGCGTCTGCGCCTACGCTGCCTGCGCCGGAGACTACAATGCCTGCGCCTGCATATACGGTGCCTGTGCCTGCGCTTAGGGTGCATGCAGTTGCGCCCAAGGTGCCTGCGTGTGCGCCTACGGTCCCTGCGCCTACACCTATGGTGCCTCCGCCTGGCGTACGGTGCCTACGCTTGCGCCTACGGTTCCTACGCCTGCGTATACGATACTGACGCTTGCGCCTGCGGTGCCTACACCTGCGCCTACAGTACCTGCGCCTATTCCTGCAATGCTTGCTCCTGTGCCAGCGGTGCCTGGGCCTGCACCTACGGTGCCTACACTTGTGCCTACGGTGCCAGCGCCTACGCCTACGGTGACTGTGCCTGTGCCTATGGTGCTTGCGCCTACCGTCAGGCACACTTGAGCCGTAGCTCAGCAGGGAAAGACCATATGCGGAGAAAGACATGGGCAGCCTGAGATCCGCGCACAGAACGCTGGCTCCCGCTGACGCAGTTAAGCAAAGGGTAGCGCGAAATCTAGGGACAGGGGGTCTTCACGTGAACACAATTACCTACGGTGATTCCTCCACAACCAAGTGCATGATGCGGAGAGGAAAAAGGCGGGACGCAGTAGTGAGAAATCCGTGGTGCAAAGAGAACAAGGAAGTGCTGCAGCAAGATCCGCGATCATTGACAAGGCGTAGGTAATCACCGGATGAACCAAGAAATCAAGGGAGAAACACCCAATCAGCAAGGATGACCAATCATCAATTGCGTAGGAACATCTGGAGATGCACCGCAAAAAGTCAGGTCACAAAAACTAAAGCCGGGTCACAGAAACCAAAACACGGTCACAGAAATCAAAGCCAGGTCACAGAAACCAGAGCCTGGTCACGGAAACCAAAGCCGTGTCACGCAAACCAAAGCCCGGTCACACAAACCAAGGTAGGGTTACCGAAACCTCAGCCGGTCACAAAACCCAAAGCTGGGTCACAGAAAGCAAAGTCGGGTCAGAGAAACCAAAGCCGGGTCACATAAACCAAGCTGGGTCACAGGAACCAAATTGGGTCACAGAAACCAAAGCCGGGTCACATAAGTCAAAGGTGGGTCACAACAACCAAAACCGGGTCACAGAAACAAATGTCGGGTCACATAAACCAAAGCCGGATCACATAAACCAATATCGGGTCACATAAACCAGAGTCGGGTCATAGAATCCAAAGCTGGGTCATAGAAACCAAAGCTGGGTCACATAAACCAACGTCGGGTCACAGATACCAAAACCGGGTGACAGAAACCAAAGCAGGGTCACAGAAACCAAAGCCGGGTCATATAAAACAAAGCCGGATCACAGAAACAGAGCCGGGTCATAGAAACCAAAGATGGGTCACGAAAACCAAAGCCGGGTCAAAGAAACCAAAGCTGGATAAATGAAAGCCGGATCACACAAACCAAAGCTGGGCCACAAAAATGAAAGCCGGGTTAGAGAAACCAAAGCTGGGTCACATGAGTCAAAGCCGGGTCACAGAAAGAAAAGCAAGGTCACGGAAACCAAAGCCGGGTCACAAAAAGCAAAGCCGGGTCACAGCAACCAAAGCCGGGTCACATAAACCAAATCCGAGTCAAAGAAAACAAAGCCGGGTCACAGAAAGCAAAGCCCGGTTAGAGAAACAAAAGCCGGGTAACAGAAACCAAAGCCATGTAAGAGAACCAAAATCCGGGTCACAGAAACCAAAGCCGGTTCACACAACCCAGAGTCGGTCACAGAAACCAAAGTCGGGTCACGAAACCAAAGCCGGGTCACATAAACCAAAGCCAAGTCACAAAAACCAAAGGCGTGTCACGGAAACCAAAGCTGGGTCACACAAACCAAAGACGGGTCACAGAAACCAAAGCCAGGTCACATAAACAAAATCCGGGTCATGGAAACCAAAGACATGTCACAGAAACCAAAGCCGGGTCAAAGAAACCAAAGCTGGGTAAACCAAAGCCGCTACACAGAAACCAAAGCTCGACCAAATAAACCAAAGCTGGGTCAGATAAACCAAAGCGGGGTCACAGAAACCAAAGCCGGGTCACAGAAACCAAAGCCGGGTCACAAAAACCAAAGCCGAGTCACAAAACCAAAGCCGGGTGAAAGAAACCAAGGCGGGTCACAGAAACCAAAGTCGGGTCACATGAACCAAAGCCGGGTCACATGAACCAAAGCTGGGTCACCGAAACCAAAGCCGGGTCAAGAAGCCAAAGCCGGGTCACAGAAACCAAAGCCGTGTCACACAAACCAAAGCCCAGTAACAGAAACCAAAGATGGGTCCTAGAAACCAAAGCCGGGTCCCACAAAAGCAAAGTCAGGTCGGAGAAACCAAAGCCGGGTCACAGAAACCAAGCTGGGTCACATAAACCAAACCGGGTCACACAAACAAAAACCGGGTCACAGAAGTCAAAGGCGAGTCACAAAAACCAAAACCGGATCATAGAAACCAAAGCCGGGTCACACAAATTAATGCTGGGTCACATAAACCAAAACCGGGTCAAAAAAACAAAAGCCAGGTCACATAAACAAAAGCCGGATGACATAAACCAAAGTCGGGTCCTAGAAACCAAAGCTGGGTCACATAAACCAAAGCCGTGTCACACAAAGCCGGGTCACAGAAGCCAAAGCTGGGTGACACAAACAAAAGCTGGGACACAATAACCAAAGCTGGGTTACAAAAACCAAAGCCAGGTTCCAGAAACCAAAGCCGGGTCACATAAACCAAAGCCGGGTCACAGAAACCAACGCCGGGTCACAGAAACCAAAGCCGGGTCACAGAAACCAGAGTGGGGTCACAGAAACCAAAGCCGAGTAAGAAGCAAAGCTGGGTCACAGAAACGGAGCCGGGTCATAGAAACCAAAGATGGGTCACCGAAACCAAAGCCGGGTCAAAGAAACCAAAGCTAGATAAACCAAAGCCGGATCACATAACCCAAAGCTGGGCCACAGAAGGAAAGCCGGGTAAGAGAAACCAAAGCTAGGTCACATGAGTCAAAGCCGGGTCAGAGAAACCAAAGCACGGTCACAGAAACTAAAACCGGGTCACAGAAACCAAAGCCGGGTCACAGCAACGCAAGCCGGGTCACAGAAACCAAAGCCGATTCACAGAAAACAAAGCCAGGTCACAGAAACCAAAGCCATGTCAGAGAAACAAATGCCGGGTCAGAGAAACCAAAGCCGGTTCACAAAGTCCAAAGTCAGTCACAGAAACCAGAGTCGGGTCACAAAAACCAAAACGGGGTCACTAAAACCAAAGCCAAGTCACAGAAACCAAAGCCGGGTCACGTAAACCAAAGCCGGGTCACAGAAAACAAAGACGGGTCACAGAAATCAAAGCCGGGTCATATAAACAAAAGCCGGGTCATAGAAACCAAAGACACGTCACATAAACCAAAGCCAGGTCAAAGAAACCAAAGCTGGGTAAACCAAAGCCGCTACACAGAAACCAAAACTGGACCAAATACACCAAAGCTGGGTCAGATAAACCAAAGCGGGGTTACAGAAACCAAAGCCAGGTCAAAGAAACCAAAGCCGGGTCACAAAAATCAAAGCCGGGTCACAAAACCAAAGCCGGGTCACAAAACCAAGCCGGGTCACAGAAACCAAAGTCGGGTCACAGAAACCAAAGCCGGGTCACATAAACCAAAGCCTGATCACAGAAACCAAAGCCGGGTCACAGAAACCAAAGCCGGGTCACGGAAACCAAAGCCGTGTCACAAAAACCAAAGCCCAGTCACAGAAACCAAAGTTGGGTCACAGAAACTAAAGCCTGGTCACACAAAAGCAAAGTCAGGTCGGAGAAACCAAAGCCGGGTCACAGAAACCAAGCTGGGACACAGCAACCAAACCGGGTCACACAAACCAAAGCCGGGTCACAGAAGTGAGAGGCCGGTCACAAAAACCAAAACCGGGTCACAGAACCCAAAGCTGGGTCACACTAACCAAAGCTGGGTCACAAAAACCAAAACCGGGTCACATAAACAAAATCTGGGTCACATAAACTGAAGCCGGATCACATAAACCAAAGTCGCGTCACAAAAACCAAATTCCGGTCACAGAAACCAAAGCTGGGTCACAGAAACCAAAGCCGGGTCACACGAAGCCGGGTCACAGAAGCCTAAGCAGGGTGACACAAACAAAATCGGGGTCACAAAAACCAAAGCCAGGTCACAAAAACCAAAGCCGGGTCCCATAAATCAAAACCGGGTCAAAGAAACCAAAGCCGGGTCATAGAATCCAACGCCGGGTGACAGAAACCAAAGCCGGGTCACAGAAACCAAAGCGGGGTCAGAGAAACCAAAGTTGGGTCATAGAAAGCATAGCCGGGTCACAGAAACAGAGCCGGGTCATAGAAACCAAAGATGGGTCACGGAAACCAAAGCCGGGTCAAAGAAACCAAAGCTGGATAAACCAAAGCCGGATCACATAAACCAAAGCTGGGCCACAAAAACGAAAGCCGGGTCAGAGAAACCAAAGCCGGGTCACATGAGTCAAAGCCGGGTCACAGAAACCAAAGCAGGGTCACGGAAACCAAATCCGGGTCACAAAAACCAAAGCCCGGTCACGGCAACCAAAGCCGGGTCATTGAAATCAAAACAGAGTCACAGAAAACAAAGCCGGGTCACAGAAAGCAAAGCCAGGTCAGATAAACCAAAGCCGGGTCACAGAAACCAAAGCCATGTCAGAGAAAACAAAAGCCGGGTCACACAAACCAAAGCCGGTTCACAAAAACCAAAGGCGGTCACAGAAAGCAAAGTCAGATCACAGAAACCAAAGCCGGGTCACAGAAACCAAAGCCAAGTGACATAAACCAAAGCCGGGTCACAAAAACCAAAGCCGGGTCACAGAAACCAAAGCCGGGTCACAGAAACCAAAGCCGGGTCACAGAAACCAAAGCCGGGTCACAGAAACCAAAGCCGGATCACAAAAACCAAAACCGGGTCACAAAACCAAAGCCAGGTCAACAAACCAAAGTTGGGGCACAGAAACCAAAGCCCGGTCATTGAAACCAAAGCCGGGTCACAGAAACCAAAGCTGGATCACAGAAACCAAAGTCGGGTCACAGAAACCAAAGGTGGGTCACAGAAACGAAAGCTAAGTCACAGAAACCAAAGCTGGGTCACACAAAGCCGGGTCACAAAAGCCAAAGCCGGGTGACACAAACGAAAGCCGGGTCAAAAGAACCAAAGCCAGTCAAAAAAACCAAAGCCAGGTCTCAGAAGACAAAGCCGGGTCACAGAAACCAAAGCTGGGTCACAATATCAAACGCCGGGTCACATAAACCAAAGCCGGGTCACAGAAACCAAAGACGGGTCACAGGAACCAAAGACGGGTCATAGAAAGCAAAGCCGGGTCACAGAAATAGAGCCGGGTCACAGAAACCAAAGATGGGTCACGGTAACCAAACCGGGTCAAAGAAACCAGAGCTGGATAAACCAAAGCCGGATCACATAAACCAAAGCTGGGCCACAGAAACAAAAACCGGGTCAGAGAAACCAAAGCCGGGTCACATAAGTTGAGGCCGGGTTACATAAACCAAAGCACGGTCACAGACACCAAAGTTGGGTCACAGAAACCAAAGCCAGGTCACAACAACCAAAGCCGGGTCACAGAAACCAAAGTCAAGTCAGAGAAAACAAAGCCAGGTCACAGAAAGCAACGCCGGGTCACATAACCCAAAGCCGGATCACAGAAACAAAAGCCATGTCATATAAACAAAGCCTGGGTCACAGAAACCAAAGCCGGTTCGCAAAAACCAAAGTCGATCACAAAAACCAAAGTCGGGTCACAGAAACCAAAGCCGGTGCACACATACCAAAGCCAAGTCACAAGAACCAAAGCCGGGTCACAGAAACCAAAGCTGGGTCAAATAAACCAAAGCCGGGTCACTGAAACCAAAGCCGGGTCACAAAAAGCAAAGCCAGGTCACAGAAACCAAAGCCCAATCACAAAAACCAATTCCGGGTAACAAAACCAAAGCCACGTCAACAAACCAAAGCCGGAGCACAGAAACCAGAGCCCGGTCATCGAAACCAAAGCCGGATCACATAAACCAAAGCTGGGTCACAGAATCCAAAGCCAGATCACATAAACCAAAGCCGGGTCACAGCAACCAAAGCCAGGTCACATAACCAAAGCCAGGTCACACAAACCAAAGCCAGGTCACACAAACCAAAGCGGGGTCACAGAAACAAAAGCCGGGTGACAGTAACCAGATGCCGCTCATAGAAACAAAACCAGGTCAAAGAATCCAAAGCCGTGTCACAGAAACCAAAGCCGTGTCACAGGAACTATAGCCGTGTCATATGAACCAAAGCCGGGTCACAAAAACCAAAGCCGGGTCACAGGAACCAAAGCGGGGTCAGAGAAACCAAAGTCGGGTCACAGGAACCAAAGCAGGGTCATAGAAATAAAAGCTGGGTTACAGAAACCAAAACCAGATCACAAAAACCAATGCCGGGTCACATAAAACCAAAGCAGGGTCACAGAAACCAAAGCCGGTCACAAAAACGGAAGCCATGTCACATACACCTAGGTCGAATCACAGAAACCAAAGCTGTGCCTACATTGTTCGCTTGCGCCTATGGTGCGTGTGTCTGTGCCTACTGTGCCTGCGCTTGTACGTACGCTACCCACGCCTGCACCTAAGGTGCCCGCGCCTCAGCCTATAGTGCCAGCACCTGCGCCATGATGCATGCGCCTGTGCCTACGGTGCTTCCGCGTGCGCCGACGGTGCCTGCATCATTGCCTATGGTTTGTGCACGTGCGCCTATGGTGCCTGCGCCTGTGCTTAGGTGCATGCGCCTTCTCCTAGGTTCTTGGGCTTGCGCTTACTGGGCCTGCGCATACGGTGCCTGTGCTTGCACCTACGGTGCCTACGCTTGTGCCTACCATGCCTGAGCTTGCGCCTATGGTGCCTGCACCTGTGCCTACAGTGCCTGCGCCTACGCCCAAGGTTCCCTGGCCTGCGCCTAGAGTGCCTGCGCCTACGCCTACGTGCCTGTGCTTGCGCCTACGATAACTGTGCATACGATGCCTGCGCCTATCCCTATGGTTCCTGCGCCTGCGCCTGCAGTGTCTGCACCTACACCAACGGTGCCTGCGCCTGCGCCTACGGTGCCTGCGCCTACACCTACGATGCCTGTGTCTACACCTACTATGCCTGCGCCTGGGCCTGGGTGACTGCGCCTGCGCCTAGGTGCCTACGCCTGTGCCTACGGTGGCTGTGCCTGCACCTACAGTGCCTGCGCCTGCTTATACGGTCTGTGCTTGCGCATACGGTAAATACGCTTGCGCCTATGGTGTCTACTCCTGCGCGTACGGGGCCTGTGCCTACGCCTACGGAGCCTGCGCCTGCGCCTACGCTACCTATGCCTGCGACTACAGTGCCTACGCCCGCGCCTACAGTGCCTGCATCTGCGCCTACACTGCCTGCGCCGGAGATTACAGTGCCTGCGCCTGCACATACGGTGCCTGTGCCTGCGCTTACGGTGCATGGACTTGCGCCCAAGGTGCCTGTGTGTGCGCCTACGGTCCCTGCGCCTGCACCTATGGTGCCTCCGCCTGGTGTACGGTGCCTACGCTTGCGCCTACGGTTCCTACGCCTGCGCATACGGTGCTTACGCTTGCGCCTGCGGTGCCTACACTTGCGCCTACAGTACCTGCGCCTGCTCTTGCAATGCATGCTTCTGTGCCAACGGTGCCTGGGCCTGCACCTACGGTGCCTACGTCTGCACCTACGGTGCCAGCGCCTACGCCTACGATAACTATGGCTACGGTGACTGAGCCTCTTCCTATGGTGCTTCCGCCTGCCGTCAGGCACACTTAAGCCGTAGCTCTGCAGGGAAAGACCATCCGCGGACAAAGACATGGGCAACCTGAGATCCGCGCACAGAACACTGGCTCCCGCTGATGCGGTTGAGCAAAGGGTGGCGCAGAATCTGGGGACAGGGGGTCTGCACGTCAACACAATTACCTACAGCGATTCCTCCACAACCAAGTGCATGACGCGGAGAGGAAAAAGGCGGGACGCAGTGGTGAGAAATCCGCGGTGGAAAGAGAACAAGGACGTGCTGCAGCAAGATTCGCAATCATTGACAAGGCGCAGATAATCACCGGATGAACAGAGCAATCAGGGAAGAAACACCCAATCAGCAAGGATGACCAATCATCAATTGCGGAGGAACCTCTGGAGACACACCGCGAAAAGCAAAGATTCAAGGAAGAACACGAAGACCGTGTGCATGAGCTACGGATGAAGAATGTCACTAGTAAAGAATATGATGTGTTTGAGGACGAGACCCGCGGGGCACAGCCGCACCGCGTGGAGTCCAAGTAGGAGGGAAGGAAAATCGCTTGAGAGGGACAAGACCGACGGCGTGTAAACACACCGTGCGCAGTCCCAAGTAGATAAGACCTAGATGGCACTAGCACAATGTGAGCTCAGTCTTGCTTGCTTCACTGAGTAATACTCCACATTCATGTACTCCGCCACGTTGATCAAAGACATTCACTCGCTCTCCTCTGTGTTCATCATCCCACTACCCCCGTGCCTTCGTATCTCTTGGAGTCCTGTCCACGGTCTACGAGACTGTATGCGTGAAGAGCCAAAAGCCCGTGTGAAGTGAGCTGCAGGTGGCGCCCTTGCTTGCACACGTCCGCGGAACGAGGATTCCGCGTAGAGGAGGTGGAAGCCACGAGGTGGCAAGCACATGTATGGTAAGAAGTGGACCGTGGAGTGTCACTCATCGGTGAGGTTTGTGCGCAAAGATCCAGATCTGCAGTCCGCGAAACTTTCAGTAGCTTATTGCTGGTGTTTGTGTTCCGCTGCACACCTAGCTTGAGTAGTAGTGTGTGAGAAGTGCATAGTCCGCGGATAGCGCGGAATAAGGTCTATGTAGAAAAAGTCAAGGGTGCGACAAAATTGGGGGTATCAATGTAATGGTGCGTTGAGGGTGGATAGTTCCTTGCTCTTTGTTTAGCGGAACTGCACGTAACCTTCAAAAACGTCATTGATGTCGGTAGCAAGCTTTGTGTATCAGGATTACAGGAGACGGCAACAGTAGTCATCCGTGTGGTGTTTCTTGCCACGCCAAGCTACCGCTTACGAGGGTGGTCAGAGTTCCCTGCCTCTGCTGTCGCGCAACCAAGTCAGCTCCTCACCCGGCGCTGACCCCTTGGTTCAACACCAGCGGGTGCACAACTGGCTGGAGCAACAACACTGGCGTCCCATCATGTATGCTCTAGGCAAACTTGTGGAAGTGGAAACAATTTCTAACCATGGCAGCCACGGATCCAACCAGTCCTAGCACGAGTCGGAGGGACATGAGGCCATGGTTACGGCATCGCCTTGGTTTTTTGACCTTTAACCATCATCGGAGCAGCACTCCGCGGGTGGAGGAGTCAAGACCTATCGTGGATTGGTCTACCATCGTCGTGGTGGGCAGCAGCCGTTGGCGGCTGGCAGCACGGCAGCGCCGCACCCACCTCCGCCAATGCATCCGCAAACTCTGCTACAAAACCCCAAGGAACCAGGAACCACCAGGATCCCAGTAGTGGACGACCAGCAGTCAATGATGGACTTGCAGCAGACAAGACCACCGGTTTCCGCGCTTGGGATGCACCCGGACTCGAACCTGCCGCAGCACCCGGCAGGGACAGTTTCGTAGGGTATGGCAGCATGATCACCGGTGATTGGGATGCAGCAGCAGCAGATGATCTCACCAGCCCTCCACCTAGGAAGCGAGCTACCATGCACACCTGTGTCCTCACAAGCACCGGGATCCGCACAGTTGTCGGTGAATCAACCTCTGGCGAATCAACCTTCCCCGCCTCGGGGTCAATTGCGGTGAAACCCGTCACACCCTCTCAGACACAGGATTGCCACAGCCGCAAATGCACTTGTTGCAATATACTCTGGGAGCCAGACAATCAGGGGTGCCACCGCAGTCTTCCGCGTCCGGAGCTGGGTCGCAGCAGATGCCTCTCTAGCTGAGCATGGGCGTACCAATAACGGGAACACCCCTAGAAGCAAGCGTACTAAGGGTGCACACCAAAAGACGAGAATCAAAGACAGGAATCGAGGTTCCAACTCCCATCCTGGAATTGAGGTTCCAATTCCAGCATTCAGAATCGCAATGGAATCGAGATTCGGCACTTTGTATGTGGGGTATACGTGTTTTGGAGAGCAAACGCATGTACCTATATGTTTCAGGTGAGACCTATACAAAAACACATACATACATACCTAGTTGCGTCATACATGGCATGCTAAACAAGACAATAAGAATGTGATACAGTACTTTTGTATAGTTTTTGGTAGTGCATTTTGGCATTGACACCTGAGAAAAGTGCAGAATGGAGATTCCTGAATACAGGAATCGAGATTCCTTGGAATCGCAATTCCTTTATTCGGAATCGCGATTCCGATACTATGGGTCAGGACCGACTCGAGATTCCAATTCCATGGCCATAATCGGGAATGTCTCGTGGCGTGCACCCTTAAAGCGTACCCATTCCAGGCGGCAACAAATCTACCACAAGCGGGAGCAATACCGCATCCAACGGCACTTGGACTACCGATCCAACAACCTTGGCAGCCCGTGCCGCAAGCAAGAGTGGCACCTCAGCATCCTATGGGGATGACACAGCCAAGAAATCATGGCAGTGGCATTGTTCACTAGGGAGCCCAAGCCCAACCAACAAGGACGGAACCTCTGAGCCATCCGCAGCAGACGCTTGGGGGTGTGACGGAGATGAGCACCAGGAATCAGCCTTCTGCTACCACTCTGCCCTTATGGACGGTGTAGTGCAAGCAGCCTATGAGCATAATGCAGGTGGGAGAAACACCACCGATACCCCCCATACTTTCCCATGCCCGCGGGACAGTCACAGATGCGGAACCCTCCAACGGGGTACTCCACGGCCCCGTCTGCACCCATTCCGTCGCCACATGCTGTGACTGTGTTGACGACGAACCGCAGTACTGTTCTGCAGCTACAATATATCCATTCCGAACCCACCAACATCCCGCGGCTGGACTCCTTCAATGGTGCTCCGGAGGAGGATCCCTGGGTCTGGCTCAAGCAGATTACCCTCTTTGCTAGCATTGGCCGAATTTTTCCCTTCCCATCTTCCGAGGACTTTGGTAATGCCCTTGTCGAGCGCTTCAAGCACTTGACAAAAGAAGAAGCGCTACGAAATATTGAGAAGGAGGTCATGCGCAAGGATGATGATATCCGCAGATTCTTGGACTAGTTCATAACATGGGCTTGAGTGGCCAATAGTCCACAAGGGGAAGGCCTGCCGTTGTGGGTCATGCGGCAAAATGTCATCTGCGCGCTTCTCGATGACATCAGCAGCCTCATGTTTGCTGACCACTACCATTCCCTCCAAGACGCGGTGCAAGACGCCACATCCATCTTCACTAGACAGTGGTGCACCCGATAACACCGGGGCGGTGAGACCCATGCACGCTCCCCTTCCCAAACCCTGCCCACGCAGCAGCAGAAGCAAAGAGCTTGCTACACACGCCAAAGCCTGGAACACATTGCCCGGGACTGTCCTCGTAAGTGACAAGCAGCTCGGCGTCCTGACCCAGTTTCCCAATATCCTATGGTCCAGCAGTGGCAGCAGTACCGCAACCAGACGTGGCCGGGTCAGCAATAGCAACAGCAGCGGCAACAACAGCAGCAGCAACAGCAACCGCATCCGCCCCCCACTGGAAAAGACTAGGCAACCCAAGGGACAGGCCACGGCATCTTACCGAACCCGCCGCCAAACCCCGCGGCTGGCGCCCACCACGTAAAACTGGGTCTGTCCATGGCGAATGACAAAACTACGGAGGTGACACCCATGCCTGAGGGAACGGAGCTCATCACACAAGCTCGTCCGCTTTAGCTCCGCGGTTGAGACTTGCAGGAAGCTGCACAGCTCCAAAGCGACCTGCGGCGACGTGCCGAAGCTGCCGACGCCCGGCTGCAGGAGGCCGTCGCTGTGCGCTCCATGCGACCCTGCAGAGAAGCGATACACCACGGGTCTCGTACCTACAAGGACTCCAGCTGCCGCAGATAGCACGTCGATGCCTCAAACTACTCCCATCCTCGCGGCGGATTCCACAAATCCTGTGGATAAACTCTTGACTACTCCCATCACATCCGTGAACTTATTTGACTTCCTCTGTCTTCATCCCGAACAGGCTCCACGGCTCTGAGAAGAGTTTACCGGGACTAATCATCGTCTCCACGCCGTTGGCATCTCCCTCACTTGTACCACTCTGCCACACGGCACCCAAAATACCCGATAAGCCGTGGCAGAGGTTCTAACAAGATTGATCACGGAGGAGATAGATTGGGGCTGGGCACCACGGCCTCTAGAACACTCGCTGCAATAATCGCCATAACGAGGTTGCATGCTGCTTGATTTGGATTTGTGGCCTGAAGTTCTGCGCTATTACTGACAGAGGGCATTCCACACTACCGTAGCCCGTCGCGTCCTGTGCCTCATCGCATGGACAGACCGCATCCTTCCCACGTGCCAGTTGTTTCAGCAATTCCGCAGGAGGGATGGATTACGGGGACGGAGAGGTCTGGAGCCTACCCATGAAGGTGGGCTTGCTTCACGGCCCAGTGGATGGCCAAGTCACATAGGCCTGGCCCTACGATGTCCACCTGGACATGGATTATCTCCTTTTGCGACGATGCAACCTCCTGTTTTCCATGGGTGTCATGCAGCTCACCTCTGTCATATGTACAAAGGAGTACGCCCTCATTACTGTGGGGGATCAAGTCACGGTGCCAGTGACCGGCGACTCACCTTTCTCCCTCTTGGATGCGATACACAAAGATGCACACACAAGCTCACGATGTAGCCAGCCTCCTGTAGATGTCACTCTTGACGCGGAACAGGTTCCCGTTGAAGAATGGCGCAAACTCTCCGCATACAATGCGGATCTAGGGGTGCGTGCCAGCCTCTTGGGGCTGTGGCGGCAAAGTGAGCAGGCATCTAGCCAAGGCCTTCCCCTGGATGACGACGATGACTTCTACCCCATGCGCAACCAGCGGCCACCTTCACCCCCACGATGGGACCTCATTCTCCACCCTCGCCTCTCACCAGCCCAAAAGCATGACTTATGGGACCTGCTGGACTCCTATGCCGACATCTTTGCTATCGCGGCGACAGAATTAGGAGCTGTCAATGCCTTCCATGTCATCAACACCGGCGCGGCTGCCGTAGTCAAACAGAAAGTCCGCCGGATCCTCCCTGACCAGGAGCAGATCATCACCAAAAGCCTAGCGGAATTAAAGGCGCAGGGTGTGATAGTCCCCATCGTCAGCCCCTGGCATGCTAACTTGGTCATTGTCAGCAAGCCGGACGGGTGCAGACGCTTCTGTGTGGACTTCCTTGACCTCAACCACATCACGGAGGAAGACGTCTACCCCATGCCGGATTATGGACATGTAGAAGCGGCGGCAGGGGCGCGGATGGTTTGCAAAATTTGACGTCAAGGCGGCCTTCCACGCCGTCCCCATGCACCCGGACTCCATTGTCAAGGCGGCCTTCGTCACTCCCGAGGGACTCTACGCCTTTACCCGCATGCCACTTGGTCTCCGCAATGCTAGCGCCATGTTCCAACGCGTCATGGATTCCACCCTCCGCGGTATCCCTAACGTAAGCTGTTATATTGACGACACCATGGTCGCGGCCCACAGCTTTGCGGACCTCTTATCCTCCCTCTCCGCCGTCTTATTGGCTCTCCGGACTGCTAACCTCAAACTCAAGGCTGCCAAGTGTCCCATCCATGCTGGGGAAATGGAATTCTTGGGGCTGGTCATGAGTGCCGAAGGCATTAAAACCGACCCCGCAAAGATCGTGGCGGTCCATTAGTGGCGCCAGCCCACCACTGTGGGGCAGGTCAAGATCTTTCTCGGCTTTGTCTTCTTTTACCGCAAGTTCGTCCGCGACCACGCCCGCATTATCCGCCCACTACAGCAGCTGACCCATCACGACATGCCATTTGAATGGACGCCGGAGTGCGCAGCTGCCTGGGCAGAAATCAAGCATGGCCTAGTCACCGCGCCCATGCTTGAATTCCCTGATTCCAACCTTCCCTTCTCCATCACTACTGACAGGTCCCGGGACGGCCTCGGTGCCGTGCTTTCATAGTCGATCCAGGAACCAGTTCAGCGGGTGATAGCATACGCCAGTCAAGCCGTCACTATTAGTGAGCGGAACTACCCACCAGTGAAGGGCGAGTGCTTGGCTGTGTTGTGGGCACTCCAACACTTTCGTGGCTACATCAATAACGGTAAGCCTTTTACGGTCTTGACCGATCATCAAGCGCTGCAATGGCTCCTCACATTACAGAACCAAGTGGGCCCTCCTCCTTCAGGGCTATAACTTGAAAATCAAGTACCAGTCCGTGCTCGCCATTTGAAACGCGGATGCTCTCAGCCGCCTCCCTCACAAAGACTGGCCTCACTCCGCGGATCCGCGGGATAGCCTCCTGGGCTCCCCTCATGCAGCTGCTCCTCTCCCCGCGACCACCGAGCCTTAGTGGAAGGGTGTCACTCATGAATTAACAGGTAAGGAATCCACGGCTAGGTACCAACTCCTGTCCAAGCTTGAGCTAGCTGAACCCTTTGCCACCGCGGAGACCTTCCCGGCTCCTCGTGCCCCTAGGCTCCAGCTCGCCCGCCGTTTCAATCCCACAATTCGTGGATGGGCACTCGAGGAGATTGCGGCACATCTTCCTCCTCGCTCTTCACTGCCATGATTGCAGCGAACTCCCTGTGCTGTGGCGGACGCCAGCGCTCCTCCGACGCTGTCCCCCATGCCCCCTGCCTCCCCCCTCCTTGCCACGCATCACCCCCTTTCCCTTGTCGACTTCCTCCTACACTCCCTTGCATATGTGGAACGTCTCGAGACTCTCTTCTCCTCCTTGAACCCCTCTCTTTCCCCAGTGGGCATCCGTCTCTCTTGCACCCTCACTCGTGATACAGGCGTCTGCATGGTGGCCCATGCAATTGTTATGGCACATTCCCACGTCCGGGAGGATGCATGCAGCGCGCCATGCACGTGGACCCCTGCCCCGTTGATACCCAGCCCACTGCCATCTACTGAGATCCACGTGGCATGGTGTCACGTCTGGGTGTGTGGCCGAAAACTTGTGGCCGTCGTGGATACTAGAGCTACCCATACCACCATCGCATTGCGGATGGCCTGCACCTTGAGGATCGACCATGTCATCACCCCCACCCGGCTCCGCTTCTCCATATCCACTGGTGCTATCAACGCACCCATCGGTCAGATTTTAGCCCTCTTTATCCAGGTCGCTAACGTGCATGCACCGCACACCGTCTAGGTGTGTGATGTCCGAACATACGACATGCTTCGCGTGACCGACTGGCTCACGCCGCATCAAGCAGATATATTGCTCGGTGTCGGCATTCGTAGTCTTATTTCCGTCTCTGGCATTTGATTGTTCACTCCACTCTTCACATCAGCTTGCCCGCTCTCTGTCTCCTCTCCCATGGTTCTCACACCATCAGGCTCTGGCACTCAGGTCACCCGCCGCATTACTCGTAGCTCGGGTGCTAACCGCGGCACAGCCTCTGCCATGGCTCGTCCTTCAAGCACGAGGTCCGTGCCTCCGAACATGGAGGGGTGATGGTCCCACGAGACGTGCCATCTGGCGACAGACCACGGGCCGAGCCACCGTACATACGGATGGCACAAGATGTGCTACGACACCTGTTGCAACAGCGTTACTTGGACCACCTCCGGCATCAAGCCCTTCTGCACACCCAGGAGCAACAGTAGCTGCAGCGTCACCAGGTGCACTTCCAGCATCAGGCCCTTCCGCACGCCCAGCAACGACAGGAACAGCAGCGTCACCCGGAGCAACGCCGGCATCAAGCCCTTCCACGCGCCCAGCAGCAACAAGAGCTGCAGCGTCACCTGGCGCACCTCCGGCATCAGCCCCTTTCCCACGCCCAGCGGCGACAGTAACAATGGCACCACCTGGAGGGTCTTCGGTTGCTGGCTCTCCCGCAGCCCCAGCAGTGCTGGCACCCGGAAATACACCACCGCCACTTGGCTCTTCCGCACCAACCGCATACTCCTCCTCCCCACCAGCCTCACGAGGCAGATCGGCGCGAAGGACACCGTGACCCATGCTCTGTGCTGGAACAATAATGGAGGGCGAGCAGACCCACCTCGAGGAAAGCTCCGGCGAGAGCGGAGAACAACCCGGAGCCAACCATCTGTTGGACGTTGTGAGCAACAGAATCATGTATTTGCAAGATGAACTCCCAAAGGCAGTCCGCGCAAAGTTCGGGAGCTCCCTCTTCAACCCCGCCGGGCAGGTGGTCTTCAAGGGTGCGGCCAAAACTGCCCTGGCCCTTGGCCAGCGAGCTCGACAAACGCATCTACTAGAGACAGTAGGGGCTAACCGTCTCATTTTGGCACTCCGCAACCTCGTCAATCTCCGCTGGATGCAGGCCATGGAGGGAGTGGCGAGCATCCTTGACACAGAACAGCCAGACCGCCACATGAATGCCGCTCGTGAGTGGTGGTTCCTGGTCCACCACGATTAAACCTCGGATCCTACACGCCGCTATGTACACCTACTCTAAGAATGTGCCCGGGCGCTCACCATCTGACACGCCGTCCACATGCTGGTGAGAAGAATGGAGGCACCGGACAGGAGGACCGCGACGAAGGCATGGCAATGGGGTTACATGTTTGGGCTCATCACCAACAAATGGGGAGTGAAGTACACGATAGTAGAGCTGGCAGACATCTCCGCGGCGGAAAAGCAGCATGAGAACTGGTATGTCGCAATTGAAAAATGTTGGCAGCTGACCCATGATGGTGCCCTGCGCCAACAAACATTTACCGTAGTGGCAGAAGGGTTGTGGAAGGCGCTTCAGAAGACAAAACTGCATTGACGGAGGAAGCGGTATGCCATTGGGCCCGTGAGGCCGTCGATGTGTGTCGGGAGGAGAAACAACGCACCCTCACTGAGACAAAAGAGGCTGAGGAGTATCTCTGCAACTCCCCCAAACTCACGAAGATGCGGGATGAGCTGCAGGCCCTATGGCGATAGATGGCAGAGGAACAAAGGCGAAAGGCAGAAGCGGCGGTGGAACAGTTGGCAACGGAATTGATGGCTGAGGCGATGACCAAGCCTGCGGCACTAAAGGAGGAAGCTGATGCAGGATAAGGGGCCGCAGCAAAAAGAGTGCAGATGACTACAAAGACGGCACAGAGGGCGATCACAACGGAGGAAGGAGCAAGCGCGGAGGCAGCAATGGTAGCAGTCAGGCAAGCGGCAGGGAAGCAAGGAGCAGAGCAGCGGAGAGAGGCACAAGTGGAAAGCGAGAGACGGCCCCAAGATGCGCGCACACAAGGAAGAACACATGCAGCCATGAGAGAAACGCTGAAGAACACTCCGCGGCCAATATTATCAGCCGCCCTACTGGACAAACAGGCCAAGCTTCAAAACGCGGCCAAGAGGGTCGCAGCGTCCGCGGCCGCCAGCAAGCAGGCCGCCTCGTCCCACTTAGTACCAGTCAGCCGTGTGGTTACTCCATAGAGGGACTCAGCAGCAGGAAGACAGGCTCCGTCCGCAGAAACCACGCCTACATCCCGCCACCAAGGACAAGAGAAGCGGACCATTAGGGATAGCACCACAGACAGCCCCTCCGCCAAGCGCAGGAAGCAGCACCATCCCTCCCAAGGCGCCCGTCCGAGCATCGATCCGGCGCAGCTCAAACAGGTCCAGTGGGATGCCGCCCAGGCGATGGAATTGCTCCTTGCGGTATTCCGCAATGTCCCAATGCCGGCCGACGCGGTCCCAACCCAGCTGCAGCCCCTCGTGGGAGGCACCGGTACCACAATACATTGTGAGCAAGGGGCTGGGGAAAGCGCTGCGGCCACGGCGGCAAAGAAAACGGGGGGGGGGGGGGGC
>SZWC01000016.1:557902-574384 GCA_023375785.1 Penium margaritaceum | reverse complement strand
GGGGGGGGGGGGGGGGGGGGGGCGGTCACAAATGGTTACAGGGGGGAACAATGGTTTGGGAACACCAAGTATCAAATAGCAAGCACAAAGAGCTTCAAAACGTTGTGGCACGGTGTGGATACCATGCACGATGACCAGCCAAAGTAGGCATATGTCACTGACCATGACCAAATAATGTCACTAAAACTCATAACACGAGTCACAAATGGTCAGGGTGGAAGATAATGGTTTGTGAATACTAGTTATCGACTAGCAAGCACAAATACCTTCAATGTGTAGTGGCACGGTGTGGCTACAATGCACAATGACCAACCAAAGTATGCATATGTCATTGGCCATGAACAACGAGTTTCACTTCATGTGGTAAACATTTACAACTCACAACACGAGTCATGTATACTTAGAGGGGGCTCACAATGGTTTGGGAACACTAGTTGTCAACAAGAAAGCACAAAGACCTTCGATACATAATGACACGGCCTGGTAACCATGTACAGTGATAAACCAAAGTAGGCATATGTCACAAACCATGACGAAGCGGATTTCACAGTGTGTGGTCAATGTTGAAAACTCACAACACGAGTCACAAATGGTTAGTGGGGGAAACCATGGGTTGGGAACACTAGTTATCAACTAGCAAGTAGAAAGATTTGTAGTAAGTAATGGCACGGTGTAGCTAGCGTGCACAGTCACCAACCAAGGGATGCACACGTCACTCAGTATGACCGAAGAAGTCCACTATGTATAGTCAACGTTGACAACTCATAACACGAGTCACAGATGGTCAGAGGGAGAGACAGTGGTTCCGGAACCCTATGTATCGACTATACAGGACAAGGAACTTCAATACGCAGTGGCACCGTGTGGCTACTATGCACACCAAACAACCAAACTAGGCATATGTCACCGACCATGATGAAAGAATTTCAATATGGGCGGTCAACATTCACCAGCCATAACACGAGTCACAAACGGTCATAGGGGGGAAACAATGGTCTGTGAATATCAGTTATCAACTAGCAAGTACAGCGACCTTCAATGAGTATAAGCACGGTGTGGCTACCATGCACAATGACCGACCAAAGAAGGCATATGTACTACCTTTGACCAAAGAAATCCGTTGTGTGTGGTCAGCGTTGACAACCCATACTCGGAGTCAAAAATAGTCAGAGGGTTGCACACTGGTTTGGGAACACCAGGTATCAACAAGCAAGCACGGTGACCTTCAATAAGGTGTGGCACAGTGTGCATACCACGCACGATGACCAACCGAAGTAGGCATATGTCACTGACCATGACCAAACAATGTCACTAACTGTGGTAAACTTTGACAACTCATAACACGAGTCACAGAGGGTCAGAGTGGAAGACAATGGTTTGTGAATACCAGTCATCGAGTAGCAAGTACAGATACCTTCAACATGTAGTGGAACAGCGTGGCTACCATGCACAGTGACCAACCAAAGTATGCATATGTCACTGACCATGACCATTAAGTTATACTTCATGTGGTCAGCATTGAAAACTCACAACACGAGTAACAGATACTCAAAGGGGTGTAACATTGGTTTGGGAACAATAGCTATTGACTAGAAAGCACACATACCTTCAATACGTAGTGACATGGCGTGGTAACCATGTACAATGACGAACAAAAGTAGGCATATGTCACTAACCATGACCAAAAAAATTTCACAGTGTGTGGTCAACGTTGAAAACTCATCACACGAGCCACAAATGGTCAGAGGGGGAAACAATGCATTAGGAACACTAGTTATCAACTAGAAAGTAAGAAGAACTTCAACAAGTAGTGGCACGGTGTGGCTAGCTTGCACAGTGACCAACCAAAGGATGAATACGTCACTGACTATAACCAAAGAAGTCCACTATGTGTCGTCAACATTGACAACTCATAACATGAGTCATGAACGGTCAGGGGGAGGGACAATGGGTTGGGAACCCTATGCATGAACTAGAAATAACAAATAACTTCAATATGTAGTGGCACGGTGTGGCTAATATGCACACCAAACATCCAAACTAGGCATATGTCACTGACCATGACCAGAGAATTGCAATATGGGTGGTCAACGTTGACGAACCATAACACGAGTCACAAACGGTCAGTGGAGGAAACAATGGTTTGGGAATATCAGTTATCAACTAGCAAGTACAACGACCTTCAGTCAGGAGTAGCACGGTGTGGCTACCATGCACAATGATGGACCAAGGTAGGCATATGTACTGCCTTTGACGAAATGAATCCGCTGTGTCTTGACAACGTCGACAACTCATAATACAAGTCACAAATGGTCATAGGGGGGAAACAATTATTTGGGAACACCAAGTATCAAAGAGCAAGCACAAGGAGCTACAATACGTTGTGGCATGGTGTGGATACCATGCACGATGACCAGCCAAGATATGCATATGTCACTGACCATGACCAAAGAATGTCACCATGTGTTGTAAACTTTGACAACCCATAACACGAGTCACAAACGGTCAAGGTGGAAGACAACGCTTTATGGATACTAGTTATCAACTAGCAAGTACAAATAGCTTCAATGTGTAGTGGTACGGTGTGGCTACAATGCACAGTGATCAACCAAAGTACTCATATGTCACTGACCACGAACAAAGAATTTAACTTCATATGGTCAATGCTAACATCTCACAACACAACTCACAGATATTCAGAGGGGCTACCAACGGTTTGGGGACACTAGCTATCAGCTAGAAAGCACAAAGACCTTTGATACGTAGTGACACGGCGTGGAAACCATGTACATTGACAAACCAAACGGATTCACAGTGTGAGGTCAACGTTGAAAACTCATGACACGAGTCACGAATGGTCAGTCGGGGAAACCATGGGTTGGGAACACTAGTTATGAACTAGCAAGTAAACATATTTTCAACAAGTAATGGCACGGTGTGGCTAGCGTGCACAGTGACCAAGCAAAGGATGCATATATGTCACTGACTATGACCGAAGAGCTCCACTATATGTGGTCAACATTGACAACTCATAACACGAGTCACAAATGGTGAGAGGGAGAGACAATGGTTTGGGAACCCTATGTATGTACTAGAAAGGAAAAAGAATTTCCATACACAGTGGTAGGGTGTGGCTAATATGCACACCAAACAACCAAACAAGGCATATGTCACTGACCATGACCATAGAATTTCAATATGAGTGGTCAACGTTGACCAACCATAACACGAGTCACAAACGGTCAGAGGAGGAAACAATGCTATGGGAATATCAGTTCTCAACTAGCAAGTACAACGACCTTCAGCCAGTAGTAGCACGGTGTGGCTACCATGCACAATGACCGACCAAAGTAGGCATATGTACTGCCTATGACCAACGAAATCCACGGTGTGTGGTCAACGTTGACAACTCAAAATACGAGTCACAAATGGTCTGAGGGGGAAACAATGGGTTGGGAACACCAAGTATCAAATAGCAAGCACAAGGAGCTTCAATACGTTGTGGCACGGTGTGGATACCATGCACGATGACCAACCAAAGTAGGCATTTTTCGCTGACCATGACCAAATAATGTCACGAAGTGTGGTAAACTTTGACAACTCATAACACGAGTAAAGAATGGTCTAGGGTGGAAGATAATGGTTTGTGAATACTAGTTATTGACTAGCAAGTACAAATATCTTCAATACGTAGTGGCACAGTGTGGCTAGAATGCAAAGTGACCAACCAAAGTATGCATATGTCACTGACCATGACCAAGGAAGTATTTCACTTCATGTGGTCAACATTTACAACTCACAACACGAGTCACAGATAGTCAGAGGGGGCTAACAATGGTTTGGGAACACTATCTGTCAAAAAGAAAGCACAAATACCTTCAATACCTAGTGACACTGCATGGTAAACATGTACAGTGACAAACCAAAGTAGGCATATGTCACTAACCATGACCAAACGGATTTCACAGTGTGTAGTTAATGTTGAAAACTCATAATACGAGTCACAAATGGTGAGTGGGGGGAACCATTGCTTGAGAACACTAGTTATCAACTAGCAAGTAGAAAGGTTTTAAACAAGTAGTGGCACGGTGTGGACAGCATGCACTGTGACGACCAAAGGATGCACACGTCCATGACTATGACCAAATATGTCCACCATGTATGGTCAACATTGACAACTCATAACACGAGTCACAAATGGTCAGAGGGAGAGACAATGGTTTGGGACCCCTATTTATTGACTAGAAAGGACAAAGAACTTCAATACGCAGTGGCACGGTGTGGCTACTATGCACACCAAACAACCAAACTAGGCATATGTCACTGACCATGACGAAAGAATTTCCATATTAGTGGTCAACATTCACCAACGATAACACAAGTCACAAACGGTCAGAGGGGGGAACAATGGTCTCTGTATATCAGCTCTCAACTAGCAAGTACAGCAGCCTTCGATCAGTATACGCACGGTAAGGCTACCAAGCACAATGACCGACCAAAGTAGGCATATGTACTACCTTTGACCAAAGAAATATGCTGTGTGTTGTCAGCGTTGACAACTCATAATAGGAGTAACGAATGGTGAGAGGGGGAGAAAATGGTTTGGGAACACCAGGCGCAACTAGCAGGCATAAGGACCTTCAATAAGTTGTAGCACGGTGTGGGTACCATGTACGATGACCAACCACAGTAGGCATATGTCACTGACCATGACCAAATAATGTCACTAAGTGTGGTAAACTTTGACAACTCAGAACACGAGTCACAAATGGTCAGAGTGGAAGACAATGGTTTGTGAATACTAGTCATCTAGTAGCAAGTACAAATACCTTCAATACCTACCATGCACAGTGACCAACCAAACTATGCACATGTCACTGACCATGACCAACGAATCTCACTTCACGTGGTCAGCGTTGAAAACTCACAACACGAGTCACATATAGTCAAACGGGGGGTAATATTGGTTTGGGAACATTAGCTATTGACTAGAAAGGACGAATACCTTCAATACGTAGTGACACGGCGTGGTAACAATGTACACTGACAAACAAAAGCAGGCAGCTGTCACTAACCTTGACCAACCGAATTTCACAGTGAGTGGTCAACGTTGAAAACTCATCACACGAGTCACAAATGGTCAGATGGGGAAACAATGGGTTAGGAACACAGGTTATCAACTAGCAAGTACAAAGAACTTCAACAAGTAGTGGCACGGTGTGGCTAGCATGCACAGTGACCAACCAAAGGATGAATAAGTCACTGACTGTGACTGAAGAAGTCCACTGTGTGTGGTCAACATTGNTTGACCAACCGAATTTCACAGTGAGTGGTCAACGTTGAAAACTCATCACACGAGTCACAAATGGTCAGATGGGGAAACAATGGGTTAGGAACACAGGTTATCAACTAGCAAGTACAAAGAACTTCAACAAGTAGTGGCACGGTGTGGCTAGCATGCACAGTGACCAACCAAAGGATGAATAAGTCACTGACTGTGACTGAAGAAGTCCACTGTGTGTGGTCAACATTGAAAACTCATGACACGAGTCTCTAATGGTCAGATGGAGAGACAATGGTTTGGGAGCCCTATGCATGGACTAAACAGGACAAAAGACTTCAATAAGTAGTGGCACGGTGTGGCTAATATGCACACCCAACATCCAAACCAGGCACATGTCACTGACCATGACTAGAGAATTTCAATATGGGTGGTCAACGTTGACAGACCATAACACGAGTCACGAACGGTCAGGGGAGGAAACAATGGTTTGGGAGTATCAGTTATGAACTAGCAAGTACAACGACCTTAAGTCAGCAGTAGCACGGTGTTGCTACCATGTAAAATGACCAACCAAAGTAGGCATATGTACTGCCTTTGACGAAAGAAATCCGCTCTGTCTGGTCAACGTCGACAACTCATAAACCGAGTCACAAAGGGTCAGAGGGGGAAACAATGGTTTTGGAACACCAAGTATCAAATAGCCAGCACAAGGAGCTACAATACGATGTTACACAGTGTGGATACCATGCACGATGACCAACCAAGCTATGCATATGTCACTGACCATGACCACAGAATGTCACCATGTGTGGTAAACTCTTACAATTCATAACACGAGTCCCAAATGGTCAGGGTGGCAGATAATGGTTTGTGAGTACTAGTTATCGACTAGCAAGTAGAAATACCTTCAATATGTACTGGCACAGTGTGGCTACAATGCACAGTGACCAGTCAAAGTACGCATATGTTACTGACCATGAACAAAGAATGTCACTTCCTGTGGTCAATGTTGAAAACTCACAACACGAGTCACAGATATTCAGAGGGTGTAGCAATTGTTTGGGAACACTAGCTATCAACAAGAAAGCACAAAGACCTTCAATACGTAGTGACACGACGTGGTAACCATGTACAGTGTCAAACAAAAGTAGGCATATGTCACTAACCATGACCAAAAGGATTTCACACAGTGTGGTCAACGTTGAGAACTCATAACACGAGTCACTAATGGTCAGTGGGGGGAAACCATGGGTTGGGACCACTAGTTATCAACTAGCGGGTAGAAAGATTGTCAACAAGTAGTGGCACGGTGTGGCTAGCGTGCACAGTGACCAACCAAAGGATGCATATGTCACTGACTATGATGGAAGAAGTCCATAATGTGTGGTCAACGTTGACAATTCATAACAAGAGTCACGAATGGTCAGAGGGAGAGACAATTGTTTAGGAACCCTATGTAGACTAGAAAGGACCAAGAACTTCAATACGTAGTGGCACGGTGTGGCTACTATGCACACCAAACAAACAAAGTAGGCATATGTCACAGACCAACGGACGGGGAATTAATGGTTTGGGAATATCAGTTCACAACTAGCAAGTACAGCGACCTTCAATCCGTATAAGCACGGTGTGGCTACCATGATCAATAAACGACCAACGTAGGCATATGTACTGCCTTTGACCAAAGAAACCCCCTGTGTGTGGACAGCGTTGACGACTCATAAAACACATCACAAATGGTCAGAGGGGGAAACAATGGTCTGGGAACATTAGGTATCAACTAGCAAGCACAAGGACCTTCAACAAGTTGTGGCACAGTGTGGATACCATGCACAATGACAAACCAAAGTAGGCATATGTCACTGACCATGACCAAATTGTGTCACTAAGTGTCGTATACTTCGACAGCTCATAACACGAGTCACAAATGGTCAGAGTGAAAGACAATGGTTCGTGAATACTAGTGATCAAGAAGCAAGTACAAATCCCTTCAATATGTAGTGGCAGAGCGGGGCTACCATGCACAGTGACCAACCAAAGTATGCATATGTCACTGACCATGACCACCGAATTTCACTTCATGTTGTCAGCGATGACAACTCAGAACGGGAGTCACAGATAGTCAAAGGGGGTAACAATGGTTTGGGAACACTAGCTATTAACTAGAAAGCACAAATACCTTCAATATGTAGTGACACGACGTGGTAACCATGTACAGTGATAAACCAAAGTAGGCATATGTCAATAACCATGACCAAACATATTTCACAGTGTGTGGTCAATATTGAAAACTCATAACACGAGTCACAAATGGTCAGAGGGGGAAACAATGGGTTGGGAACACTAGTTGTCAAGTAGCAAGTACGAAGAACTTCAACAAGTAGTGGCACGGTTTGGCTAGCGTGCACATTGACCAACCAAAGGATGAATACGTCACTGACTATGACCCAAGAAATCCAGTATGCGTGGTCAACATTGACAACTCATAACACGAGGCACAAATGGTCAGAGAGAGAGACAATGGGTTGGGAACCTTATGCATGGACTAGAAAGGACAAGTAACTTCAATACGCAGTGGCATGGTGTGGCTACTATGCACTCCAAACAACCAAACTAGGCATATGTCACTGACCATGACCAAAGAATTTTAATATGGGTGGTCAACGTTCACCAACCATAACACGAGTCACAAACGGTCAGAGGGGGAAACAATGGTCCAGGAATACCAGTTCTCAACTAGCAAGTACGACGCCCTTCAATGAGTAGTAGCACGGTGTGGCTACCATGCACAATGACCGACCAAAGTAGGCATATGTACTGCCTTTGACCAAAGAAATCCGCTGTGTTTGGTCAACGTTGACAGCTCATAATACGAGTAACAAATAGTCAGAGGGGGTAAACAATTGTTTGGGAACACCAGGTATCAACTAGCAAGCACAATGAAATTCAATACGTTGTGGCACGGTGTGGATACCATGCACAATGACCAACCAAGGTATGCATATGTCACTGAGCATGACCAAAGAATGTCACCATGTATGGTAAACTTTGACAGGTCATAACACGAGTCACAAATGGTCAGAGTGGAAGATAATGGTGTCACATACTAGTTATTGACAAGCAAGTACAAATACCTTCAATATGTAGTGTCACATTGTGGCTACAATGCCCAGTGTCCAACCAAGGTATGCATATGTCACTGGTCATGACCAAAGAATTTCACTTCATGTGGTCAATGTTGACAACTCACAACACAAGTCACATATATTCAGAGGGCCTAACAATGGTTTTGGGACACTAGCTACCAACTAGAAAGCACAAAGACCTTCGATACGTAGTGACACGGCGTGGTAACCATGTACAGGGACCAACCAAAAAAAGCATGTGTCACTAGCCATGACCAAACGGATTTCACATTGTGTGGTGAACGTTGAAAACTCATAACGGGAGTCACTGATGGTCAGTGGGGGAAACCATGGGTTGGGAACAATAGTTATCAACTAGCAAGTAGAAAGATTTTCAACAAGTAGTGGCACGGTGTGGCTAGCGTACACAGTGACCAACCAAAGGATGCATATGTCACTGACTACGACCGGAGATGTCCACTATGTGTGGTCAACATTGACAACTCAGAACACGAGTTACAAATGGTCAGAGTGAGAGACAATGGTTTGGGAACCCTATGTATCTACTAGAAAGGACAAAGAAGTCCAATACGTAGTGGCATGGTGTGGCTCATATGCACACCAAACAACCAAGCTATGCATATGTCACTGACCATGACCAGAGAATTTCAATATGGGTGGTCAACGTTGACCAACCATAGCACGAGTCACAAACGGTCAGGGGAGGAAACAATGCAATGGGAATATCAGTTCTCAACTAGCAAGTACAACAACCTTCAGTGAGTAGTAGCACGGTGTGGCTATCATGCACAATGACCAGCCAAAGTAGGCATATGTACTGCCTTTGACGAAAGAAATCCACCGTGTGAGGTCAACGTTGACAACTCAATATAGGAGTCACAAATGGTCAGAGGGGGAAACAATGGGTTGGGAACACCAAGTATCAAATAGCAAAGACAAGGAGCTTGAAAACGTTGTGGCACGGTGTGGATACCATGCACAATGACCAACCAAAGGAGGCATATGTCACTTACCATGACCAAATAATGTTACTAAGGGTGGTAAACTTTGACAACTCAAAACACGAGTCACAAATGGTCAGGGTGGAAGATAATAATTTGTGAATATTGGTTATTGACTAGCAAGTAAAAACACATTCAGTAGTACCTTCTTTTATGTGCGCAGCGCTGACAACTCACAGCACGAGTCACTGATAGTCAGAGGGGGGTAACAATGGTTTGGGAACACTAACTTTCAACTAGAAATCACAAAGACCTTCAATACGTAGTGACACGGCGTGGTAACCATGTACAGTGACAACCCAAACTAGGCATATGTCACTAGTCATGACCAAAGAATCTCAATATGGTTGGTCAACGTTCACAACCCATACCATGAGTCACAAATGGTCAGAGGGGGGAAATATGGTTTCAAAACACTATGTATCTTCTAACATATACAAATAATTTTTCTATGTATTGGCACGGTGTGGTTACCGTGCACAATGACCTATCCAAGTAGGCATACATCACTGCTCGTGACCAAAATCGTTTAGTGTGTGTGGTCAACGTTCACAACTCATAATGCAAGTTAAAAATTGGCAGAGGGAGAAACAATGGTTTGGGAATACTCGGTATGGACTAACAAGTACAAATACCTTCGAGAAGTGGTGGCACGGTGTGACTACCATGCACAATGACCAACCAAAGTATGCTTGTGTTACTGAATATCATGAAAAGAGTTTGAATGCATGTAGTCAACTTTCCTTCTTACGGCTAGTCACTCGGAGCAATGGTTCAGAGGTTATTCCAGCTCAAAGTTGCAAATCTTGAAATTCTGTCTGCGTCAAATTTTTATGATTAGACTAACTTTGTTATCATTCTACTTTCAAAAACTACCCTCTAATCTTACAGCCCCTTATTTTATGCCCTTTACCCATGGGAACCCTTATCATGTCATTGGGACATCACATGAAGACCATGTGAGCTAGCTTAGTGCTTATAGAGTTTTAGTATGGAGCGGTAGGTCCCGGGTTTGAATCCTCGTACACGCATAGAATTATTGGCCTGACGGTGAGTGTGCACCCTGGAGGGTCCCTAGCAGTGGCCGTTTCACACCACCAACTATTTCTGGAGAGACTGCAAACATGGAGGCAGCTGGCTCCAAGGATGGCAGAAAACTGGTCAGGGATTGAGGCAATAGTTTTTGGCCTCAATTAACTGGGAATGTACACTTTTTCAAGCCTCACAAGCAGCGGTGTTTTATAGCCACTGATCTAAGCTTTCCAGAACACCAAAGCATGCCAAATCTGAAGCTTCCTAGCAGATTATATGGCTTCTAGAGTGCTCCTTGGTAGGCTGTCCTTCTCCCACCTAGGAAGGCATCCCTTCCCTCCTCTAGAAGCTTCTGCCCCTTCCTAGATTCCTCAGCTTGCTTCTAGTAGGAGGGAAGGTGTCCAGAAGACCAAGACACCTCTAGGAAAGAATACATCCCTTCTAGAAGGTGTGCCACCTTCCTGGACCCTCACCTGGCCTTCTAGAATCTTAAAGAGGAACTCTAGAGGTTGAGCTAGCTTCCTGGCATCTATTTTCCACCTCCCTTGAGGCAGGGCATAATTTCATCTTGTGGGACTTGAACACGGGCCCCTACCTCTAGAGGTGGACAACATAAAGCACTAAGCCACTAAGGCCTGTCTTTTTGGTGTTCCTTTTTGGAGTCACTCCTGCCATGGTGAGGAGCATTATTCCAACAGTCTCCCCCTTGCGCGTTACCCATGGCAGTTATCCATGCTCAGCTTGCAACTAAAGAGGCTTGGGAAAGTCCAAGCTCCATACAAGTAGCATCATGCCTGTCCTTGGGTTGCGCCTTTGCCATGGCATCAGCAAGCATGTGCTTTGTACCGCAATGCACAAGCACCACATCACCCTTTGCAACAAGGTCTCGTGCAAAGTGATGTCGGATCTCTATGTGCTTGGTCCTCCGGTGTAGAACATGGTTCTTGGTTATGCTGATGGCACTCATGTTGTCAACATTGAGTGCCGTTGGCTTCTTTTGCGGTACCCGAGTCTCCTTGAGCAATCGCCGCAGCCATAGTGCCTCCTTTGCGGCTTCCGTGAGCGCAATATACTCCGCCTCAGTGCTGGATAGAGCCACACTATCCTGCTTCCGGCTGCCCAAGACACCGCTACACTACCAAGCACAAAAACATAGCCCGATGTTGACTTACGGTCATCAATGTCACCTGCCCAGTCAGCATCAGAGTAGCCAATCAACTCGAGGGAGTGAGTCCATGCTCCCCTTCCAAACACAAGTCGCGAATGTGTCGTTGCCTTCAAGTAGCGGAGGATTCTCTTCACTGCTTGCCAATGTAGCGGCCCCGGATCAGCAACATAGCGGCTCACTTGTCCTTCAGCAAAGGCAAGGTCAGGCCGCGTCGCCACCATGGCATACATTATGCTGCCAACTGCGGACTGGTACGGTACTCCAGCCATCTCCACCTTCTCGTCCTCCGTGCCCGGGCCCATGCTCAAGGTCAGCTCACATGTCGTTGTCATAGGTGTGCTGATGGGGTTCCACTCCTCCATGTTGTAGCGGCGGAGCACCTCCTGCACGTATTTTTCTTGACCAATCTCCAGCGTGCGTGGAGATGGGTCAAGAAAAAAATGTTTGTAGTACCTCTTGATGGCAATGCCAAGGTAGTACTCAAGCTCGCCCATGTCTGTCATCTTGAACCGGCCGCCAAGCTGTTGCTTCAGGCCCTTGAGCTCCCCCTCATCCGAAGACACAAGGATGAGGTCATCCACGTAGAGGACGACAATTTGGTGGAGTCCTGGCTGATTACGCACGTACATACTGTGATCGGCCTCGCAGCGTTTGAAGCCAAGCTCACCCATGAAACTATCCATCTTGAGGTACCACATGAGCGGAGCTTGCTTCACTCCATAGAGCACCCTGCGAAGCCGGTACACCTACCCTTGCAGTGCATCTACCCCCTCTGGCACCTCCATGTTGACTTCCTTCTCCAGGTCGCCATTGAGGAACGTGGTTTTCACGTCCATCTGGTGGATTTTGTAGTCGCGTGCCGCTGCCACCGAGAGGATAGTACGGATGGAGGAAAACTTGGCAACTGATGCAAATGTCTTGTCGTAGTGTTCCCCTTTCCTCTGGGCATATCCTTTCGCCACCAGCCGTGTCTTGTACCGCTCCACCTTCCACTCCTTTGTGAGCTTCTTCCGGAAGATCCACTTGGAGCCAATGATTTTCTCGCACTCCTGCCGGTCAACCAGCTCCCGAGTGCCGTTCTCCTCGTGGGAGGCAAGCCTAGATTGTATTGCTCCCTCCCACTCAGCCCCATCCTTCCGCTGCAGTGCCTCCTTTACAGATTGAGACTCCTCTTGCGTGAAGAACGCTTGTGCAAACCCAGACCAAATTCCCTTGTTGGCATCATACCTTTTTGTCCTTATTTGCACACGGTTACTTGTGCGGGGCTCTTGAGGCAGTTGTTGTTGTTGCTGCCCCCTTTTGGCGCCATCCTCTCCAAGCCCCTGCTCCCCCTCTCTTGGAGACCTTGGAGACATCTAACGACTCCCCACCTCCACGTCCATCTTTGGTGCTTCGGATTCCTCATCCGAACTGGATGGAATAAATTCTGCCGCTCGCCCATCCCTCCGGCGATGCTCTCCGGTTGGTGGTGATGCGAGGATGTCACCCTCATTCACGTCCTCCGGCGTCTCCCCCTCAAGGAGTGGCATCCACTCCGCCCTCTTGGATAGACCTCCCTCCTTGTCTGTCCAACGGCTTTTCTCATTGAACGTGACGTTGCAACTCCGCACAATCTGCTGCCTCCTTGGGTCAAAGAGCCGATACGAGTTGCTTTCGCTCTCATATCCAAGGAGTATACACTGGCGGGTACGCGGGTCCAGCTTGCTCCGTCCCTCACGTGCCTGCACCATTGCATGTGCAACACAACCAAATGTGCGGAGGTGACCCACCGCCGGCTTCCTCCCGCTCCACACCTCTTGTGGCGTCTTCCACGCATTGCTCTCCTTATCCTTCAGTGACTTGGTCGGCATGANTGACGTTGCAACTCCGCACAATCTGCTGCCTCCTTGGGTCAAAGAGCCGATACGAGTTGCTTTCGCTCTCATATCCAAGGAGTATACACTGGCGGGTACGCGGGTCCAGCTTGCTCCGTCCCTCACGTGCCTGCACCATTGCATGTGCAACACAACCAAATGTGCGGAGGTGACCCACCGCCGGCTTCCTCCCGCTCCACACCTCTTGTGGCGTCTTCCACGCATTGCTCTCCTTATCCTTCAGTGACTTGGTCGGCATGAGATTCATGATGTATCCTACTATCCTTGCCGCCTCCGCCCAATACCGTTGTGTAAGGCCGGCGTCGCTCAACATGGATCGCACCATGTTAAGGATTGTGCGATCTGCTCTCTCTGCGATGCCTCTCTGTTGTGGGGAGTGTGGATTTGTTTTCTGCCACTCAATCCCCTTGCTCTTCATCGGCCCAAGGTACCCCGCATATTCACCGCCATTGTCACTCCGGAACGCCTTCACTTTAGACTCTGTTTGCCGCTCCACATTAGCCACAAACTCTTGCATGCACGCAAGAACCCCACTCTTCCGCCTCATTGGGTAGAGGTAGAGTTTCCGGCTGTGGTCATCGATAAAGGTGGGGAAGTAGCGAGCTCCGCCGATGGAGCTCTCAAGCGGTCCACACACACCTGTGTGTACCACGGCCAGTTTTGACGATGCACGCGTCCCCTTGGCAACAAACAGCTGCCAAGTTGATTTGCCAATGATGCATGGCTCACATGCGGTCTCCTTGGTTCCATCAAGGCCGCTGATTTGGAGACCCCGCACCACTTCCCTCTTAGCCATCTCATTCACTGTCGATGGAGAAATGTGCCAGAGTCGGCGGTGCCATAGGTCCAGGTCTCCTCCGTCCTTGGTTGCAAGATTGGCAGTGTTGGACCCCACCCGGCTGCTGAGGATCTTTGCACGTAGCAGGTACAAGTCCTCCTCCCTCTTGGCATGCGCAATCACCTCACCTTTTCCCTCTTTGCAGATGACGGCCTCATTCTTTGTGAAGAGCACCTCAAGTCCCTTGTCGGTAAGGCGGCTGACGGCAAGCACGTTTACCCCAAAGTTGGGCATATACAACACATCGTAGATTGTGCTCGTGACAGGTTGTCCATCCACAATTGACTCAATGCAAACGTTACCCTCACCAGCGGCCACCTCCTTTTTTCCACTGGCAACCGTCATGCGTCTATCCAAGGCGCCGTAGGTGACAAATGCCGCCCTGTTGCATTGCGTGTGGCGGCCTAATCCGGAGTCGATGATAGCAACTCCCGGATCCTTCAAGTTGGTGGAGTTATACGCCATAAGGGCGTGCTCATCTTTCTTACCGCCCCGCTGCGGCCAATCTGTTTTCTTCTTGGGACAGTTGTGCACGTAGTGGCCCTCCTTGTTGCAATTGAATCACACCCCCTTCTTGTCACCCTTCTTAGTACCCTGTTTGGCACCCTTCCACGTGTCGCCTCGGCCTCCACTTTGAGGATGAACTGTGTAAGCTGAAGTTGATGCCGCTGTACTCTCTCGACTGCCACGTCGCATCCACTCATTGCGCACGTACTCAGCAACCTTTGGGTACTTCAGCTCGTCGGAAGGCCAGCCACCAAGGACTGTGATCATGGGACTCTAGCTGTCTGGCAAGGCCAGAAGGAGGATCATAGCTTGCAACTGAGAGTCGACCTCCCAACCCGTGGCCACGCACTCCGCTGCAAGGGACTCAATGTGCTGCATGATCTCCATGATGTTGTTGCCTTTGTTGGCTCGGAGGGTGACGAGCCGTTTGAAGATGAAGAGCTGATTGGCAGGGTTGCTTGACTAGTAGATGGAGCTGAGTTCTGACCATGCGTCCGCGGCCATGGTGCATCCTTGAATGTGCCCAAGTTGTGGTGGGCATAACGCGGACACAAGGAGCGCCAATGCCTCTTTGTTGCTCTTCTTGTATGCCTCCTTTACCTCAGTCATTACAGTCTCCAGTGGAGCAGTCTCATCACCTTTTACGAGCTCAAGCACTCCCTTGTAGTCGAGGAAGACCTCAAACTGCCACCTCCACAAGGCAAAGCCTGTCCCATCAAACTTGACAGCGCGGCTGCTCTCTTGATCGCTGGTTGCCATGTCTTGCTGTTGGAAGTGTGAAATCAAGCTGGCTTTGAACCCGTTAGAGAGGTGGACCCATAACCTTTTGTTGGCCCGAGGGTGAGTGTACACCCTAGAGGGTCCCGAGCTGTTGCTGTTTCACACCACCAACTGTTTCTGGAGAGACTGAAAACATGGAGGCAACTGGTTCCAAGATGGCAGAAAACTGGTCAGGGATTGAGACAATAGTGTTTGGCCTCAATTGACTGGGAATGTACACTTTTTCAAGGCTCATAAGCAGTGGCATCTTATAGCCACTGATCTAAGCTTTCCACAACACCAAAGCATTCCAGATTTGAAGCTTCCTAGCAGATTCTATGACTTCTAGAGTTATCCTTGGTAGGTTGTCCTTTTCCCACCTAGGAAGGTATCCCTTCCCTCCTCTAGAAGCTTCTGCCCCTTCCTAGATTCCTCAGCTTGCTTCTAGTAGGAGGGAAGGTGTCCAAAAGACCAAGACACCTCTAGATGCCTTGTAGGACAAGTCACCCCTTCTAGAAGGTGTGCCACCTTCCTGGACTCTCACCTGGCCTTCTAGAATCTTAAAGAGGAACTATAGAGGTTGAGCTAGCTTCCTGACATCTATTTTCCACCTCCCCTGAGGCAGGGTATTATTCCATCTTGTGGGACTTGAACCCCATCCCCTGCCTGTAGAGGTGGACACCATTAACCACTAAGCCACTAAGGCTTGTCTTTTGGTGTTCCTTTTTGGAGTCACTCCTGCCATGGTGAGGAGCATCATTCTAGCAAGAACAGGCTTGCGACCCCGTGGGTTAAGGGGCCGTGTTGTGATACCTCAACTCTAACTTTAAGCATAAGCCGCGGGGGGGGGGGGGGGGGGGGGGGGGGGGGGGT
>SZWC01000016.1:526715-552269 GCA_023375785.1 Penium margaritaceum | reverse complement strand
TTGTGCCAGAGTTGTGCCAGAGTTGTGCCAGAGTTGTGCCAGAGTTGTGCCAGAGTTGTGCCAGAGTTGTGCCAGAGTTGTGCCAGAGTTGTGCCAGAGTTGTGCCAGAATTGTGCCAGAGTTGTGTCAGATATGTGCCAGAGTTGTGCCAGAGTTGTGCCAGATGTATGCCAAAATCCTGCCACAGTGGTGCTAGAGTTGTGCCAGAGTTGTGCAGGAGTTGTACCAGAGTTGTACCAAAGTTGTGCCAGGATTGTGCCATGATTGTGCCAGAGTCGTGCAAGAGTTCTGCCGAGTTGTGCCAGAGTTGTGCCAGATGTGTGCCAGCGTTGTGCCAGAGTTGTGCCAGAGTTGTGCCAGAGTTTGTGGTAGAGTTGTGCCAGAGTTGTGCCACATTTTTTCCATAGTTGTGCCAGATTTCAGCCAGAGCTGTGCCAGAGCTGTGCCAGAGTTGTGCCCGGTTGTGCCAGAGTTATGCCAAAGTTGTGCCAGAGTTGTGCCAGAGTTGTGCCAGAGTAGTGCCAGAGTTGTGCCAGAGTTGTGCCAGAGTTGTTCCAGAGATGTGCCAGAGTTGTGCCACAATTGTGCCATAGTTGGGCCAGATTTGTGCCAGAGTTGTGCCAGAGTTGGGACAGAGTTGTGCTAGAGGTTTGCCAGAGCTGTGCCAAAGTTGTGCCACACTTGTGCCAAAGTTGTGCCAGAGTTGTGCCAGAGTTGTGCCAGAGTTGTGCCAGAGTTGTGCCAGAGTTGTGCCAGAGTTGTGCCAACGTTTTGCCAGAGATGTGCCAGAGTTGTGCCAGAGTTGTGCCAAAGTCATGGCAGAGTTGTTGCAGGGTTGTGCCAGATTTGTGGCAGAGTTGTGGCAGAGTTGTGCCAGGGTTGTGCCAGAATTGTTCCATGGTTGTGCCCGAGTTGTGCCAGAGTTGTGCCAGAGTTATGCCAGAGTTGTGCCAGGGATGTGCCATAGTCGTGCCAGAGTTGTGCCAGAGTTGTCCCTGAGTTGTGCCAAAGCTGTGCAATAGATGTGCCAGAGCTATGCCAGATTTGTGCCAGAGTTTTGCCAGATTTGTGCCAGAGTTGTGCCACTGTTGTGCCAGGATTGTGCCATAGTTGTGCCAAAGGTGTGCAAGAATTGTGCCAGAGTTGTGCCAGAGTTGTGCCAGATTTCTGCCAGAGATGTGCTGGATTTCTGCCACAGTTGTGCCAACGGTATGCCAGAGTTGTGCCACAGTTGTGCCATAGTCGTGCCACAGTTGCGCCAGAGTCGTGCCTGATTTATGCTGTAGTTGTGCCAGTGTTGTGCCAGAGTTGTGCCAGATTTGTGCCAGAGTTATAGGAGAGTTTTGCCAGAGTTGTGCCAGAGTTGTACCATTGTTGTGCCATCATTGTGCCAGAGTTGTGCCAGAGTTGTTCCAGAGTTGTGCCAGAGTTGTGCCAGAGTTGTGCCAGAGTTGTGCCAGAGTCGTGCCAGAGTTGGGCCAGCGTTGTGCCCTCATTGTGCCATAGTTGTGCCAGAGTTGTGCCAGAGTTGTTCCATAGTTGTGCGAGAGTTATGCCAGAGTTGTGCCAGAGTTCTGTCAGAGTTGTTCCAGAGTGGTGCCAGAGTTGTTCCAGAGTTGTGCCAGAGTTGTACCAGAGTTGTGCCAGTGTTATGTAAGGCTCTAAGCCAAAATCCGGGACTCGCAAGTCGGACTCCCAAATCCGAGTCCGGACCCAGACTCGCAAGTCCAAATCCAGGGTCTAGAACTGACCTGGACTCGCAAATCTCACCTTAACCCTCTACAACGAGACAACGAGGACAAAGAGGGGATCATTGTAGATTGCATGAATACAGTTATGGGTTGAATTCCTTCTCTATTAGTTACATGTTGAGTTCACATGACTTTAGAGTCACAAATTTCAAAAACACATTGATTATAACCCTTTTTCATTAGATGATGCACCAAACTCGCAATTCTTGCTCGCCAGACTTGCAAATCCAGGAGACTAGACTCGCAAGTCTGGGACTCGCGACTCCGAGTCTCAGATTTGCAAATCCGAGTCCAGCACTGGACTCAGACTCGCAAGTCAGGATCCAGGCTCAGAATCGAGGTTCCAGACTCGCGAACACCCTTAGTGTTATGCCAGATTTGTGCCAGAGTTGTGTCAAAGTTGTGCCAGAATTCTGCCAGAGTTGTGCAAATGTTGTGCACATGTTGTACCAGAATTGTGGAATAGTTTTGCCAGAGTTGTGCCATAGTTGTACCAGAGTTGTGCCAGAGTTGTGCCAGAGTTGTAGCAGATTTGTGGCAGAGTTGTGCCATAGTTGTGCCAGGGTTGTGCCAGAGTTGTGCCAGAGTTGTGCCAGAGTTGTGCCAGAGTTGTGCCAGAGTTTGGTCAGGGTTTTGCCAGGAATGTGCCAGGATTGCGCCATGACTGTGCCAGAGTTGTGCCACAGTTGTGCCAGAGTTGTGCCAGAATTGTGCCAGAGTTGTGCCAGAGTTGTGCCAGAGTTGTGGCAGAGTTGTGGCAGAGTTGTGCCAGAGTTGGGCCAGAGTTGTGCCAGAGTTGTACCAGAGTTGTGCCAGAGTTGTGGCAGAGTTGTGGCAGAGTTGTGGCAGAGTTGTGCCAGAGTTGGGCCAGAGTTGTGCCAGAGTTGTACCAGAGTTGTGCCAGAGTTGTGGCAGAGTTGTGGCAGAGTTGTGGCAGAGTTGTGCCAGAGTTGGGCCAGAGTTGTGCCAGAGTTGTACCAGAGTTGTGCCAGAGTTGTGGCAGAGTTGTGGCAGAGTTGTGGCAGAGTTGTGCCAGAGTTGGGCCAGAGTTGTGCCAGAGTTGTACCAGAGTTGTACCAGAGTTGTGCCAGGATTGTGCCATGATTGTGCCAGAGTTGTGCCAGATTTGTGCCAGAGTTGTGCCAGAGTTGTGCCAGAGTTGTGCAAGAGTTGTGCCAGGTTGTGCCAGAGTTTTTCCAGAGTTGTGGTAGAGTTGTGCCAGAGTTGTTCCAGAGTTGTGCCAGAGTTGTGGCAGAGTTGTGCCAGAGTTGTGCCAGAGTTGTGGTGGAGTGGTGCAGAGTTGTGCTAGAGTTGTGTTAAAGTTGGGCCAGAGTTGTGCCAGAGTTTTTCCAGAGTTGTGCCAGTGTTGGGCCAGAGTTGTGCCAGAGTTGTGCCAAAGATGTGCCAGAGTTGTGCGAGAGTTGTGCCAGAGTTGTGCCAAAGATGTGCCAGAGTTGTGCGAGAGTTGTGCCAGAGTTGTGCCAAAGATGTGCCAGAGTTGTGCGAGAGTTGTGCCAGAGTTGTGCCAAAGATGTGCCAGAGTTGTGCGAGAGTTGTGCCAGAGTTGTGCCAAAGATGTGCCAGAGTTGTGCGAGAGTTGTGCCAGAGTTGTGCCAAAGATGTGCCAGAGTTGTGCGAGAGTTGTGCCAGAGTTGTGCCAAAGATGTGCCAGAGTTGTGCGAGAGTTGTGCCAGAGTTGTGCCAAAGATGTGCCAGAGTTGTGCGAGAGTTGTGCCAGAGTTGTGCCAAAGATGTGCCAGAGTTGTGCGAGAGTTGTGCCAGAGTTGTGCCAAAGATGTGCCAGAGTTGTGCGAGAGTTGTGCCAGAGTTGTGCCAAAGATGTGCCAGAGTTGTGCGAGAGTTGTGCCAGAGTTGTGCCAAAGATGTGCCAGAGTTGTGCGAGAGTTGTGCCAGAGTTGTGCCAAAGATGTGCCAGAGTTGTGCGAGAGTTGTGCCAGAGTTGTGCCAAAGATGTGCCAGAGTTGTGCGAGAGTTGTGCCAGAGTTGTGCCAAAGATGTGCCAGAGTTGTGCGAGAGTTGTGCCAGAGTTGTGCCAAAGATGTGCCAGAGTTGTGCGAGAGTTGTGCCAGAGTTGTGCCAAAGATGTGCCAGAGTTGTGCGAGAGTTGTGCCAGAGTTGTGCCAAAGATGTGCCAGAGTTGTGCGAGAGTTGTGCCAGAGTTGTGCCAAAGATGTGCCAGAGTTGTGCGAGAGTTGTGCCAGAGTTGTGCCAAAGATGTGCCAGAGTTGTGCGAGAGTTGTGCCAGAGTTGTGCCAAAGATGTGCCAGAGTTGTGCGAGAGTTGTGCCAGAGTTGTGCCAAAGATGTGCCAGAGTTGTGCGAGAGTTGTGCCAGAGTTGTGCCAAAGATGTGCCAGAGTTGTGCGAGAGTTGTGCCAGAGTTGTGCCAAAGATGTGCCAGAGTTGTGCGAGAGTTGTGCCAGAGTTGTGCCAAAGATGTGCCAGAGTTGTGCGAGAGTTGTGCCAGAGTTGTGCCAAAGATGTGCCAGAGTTGTGCGAGAGTTGTGCCAGAGTTGTGCCAAAGATGTGCCAGAGTTGTGCGAGAGTTGTGCCAGAGTTGTGCCAAAGATGTGCCAGAGTTGTGCGAGAGTTGTGCCAGAGTTGTGCCAAAGATGTGCCAGAGTTGTGCGAGAGTTGTGCCAGAGTTGTGCCAAAGATGTGCCAGAGTTGTGCGAGAGTTGTGCCAGAGTTGTGCCAAAGATGTGCCAGAGTTGTGCGAGAGTTGTGCCAGAGTTGTGCCAAAGATGTGCCAGAGTTGTGCGAGAGTTGTGCCAGAGTTGTGCCAAAGATGTGCCAGAGTTGTGCGAGAGTTGTGCCAGAGTTGTGCCAAAGATGTGCCAGAGTTGTGCGAGAGTTGTGCCAGAGTTGTGCCAAAGATGTGCCAGAGTTGTGCGAGAGTTGTGCCAGAGTTGTGCCAAAGATGTGCCAGAGTTGTGCGAGAGTTGTGCCAGAGTTGTGCCAAAGATGTGCCAGAGTTGTGCGAGAGTTGTGCCAGAGTTGTGCCAAAGATGTGCCAGAGTTGTGCGAGAGTTGTGCCAGAGTTGTGCCAAAGATGTGCCAGAGTTGTGCGAGAGTTGTGCCAGAGTTGTGCCAAAGATGTGCCAGAGTTGTGCGAGAGTTGTGCCAGAGTTGTGCCAAAGATGTGCCAGAGTTGTGCGAGAGTTGTGCCAGAGTTGTGCCAAAGATGTGCCAGAGTTGTGCGAGAGTTGTGCCAGAGTTGTGCCAAAGATGTGCCAGAGTTGTGCGAGAGTTGTGCCAGAGTTGTGCCAAAGATGTGCCAGAGTTGTGCGAGAGTTGTGCCAGAGTTGTGCCAAAGATGTGCCAGAGTTGTGCGAGAGTTGTGCCAGAGTTGTGCCAAAGATGTGCCAGAGTTGTGCGAGAGTTGTGCCAGAGTTGTGCCAAAGATGTGCCAGAGTTGTGCGAGAGTTGTGCCAGAGTTGTGCCAAAGATGTGCCAGAGTTGTGCGAGAGTTGTGCCAGAGTTGTGCCAAAGATGTGCCAGAGTTGTGCGAGAGTTGTGCCAGAGTTGTGCCAAAGATGTGCCAGAGTTGTGCGAGAGTTGTGCCAGAGTTGTGCCAAAGATGTGCCAGAGTTGTGCGAGAGTTGTGCCAGAGTTGTGCCAAAGATGTGCCAGAGTTGTGCGAGAGTTGTGCCAGAGTTGTGCCAAAGATGTGCCAGAGTTGTGCGAGAGTTGTGCCAGAGTTGTGCCAAAGATGTGCCAGAGTTGTGCGAGAGTTGTGCCAGAGTTGTGCCAGAGTTGTGCCAGAGTTGTGCCAGAGTTGTGCCAGAGTTATGCCAGAGTTATGCCAAATTTGTGCCAGATTTATAACAGAGTTGTGCCAGAGTTGTGCCAGAGTAGTGCCAGAGTTGTGCCAGAGGTGTGCCAAAGTTGTTCCAGAGATGTGCCAGGGTTGTGCCAGAATTGTGCCAGAGTTGTGCCAGATTTGTTCCAGAGTTGTGCCATAGTTGGGACAGAGTTGTGCCATAGTTTTCCCAGAGTTGTGCCAGAGATGTGCTACGGTTGTGCCAAGTTGTGCCAGAGTTGTGCCAAAGTTGTGCCAGAGCTGTGCCAGAGTTGTGCCAGAGTTGTGCCAGAGTTGTGCCCGAGTTTTGCCAGAGTTGTTCCAGAGTGGTGCCAGAGTTGTGCCATCGTTGTGCCAGAGTTGTACCAGAGTTGTGTCAGTGTTATGCCAGGATTGTGCTAGGATTGTGCCAGAATTGTGCCAGAGTTGTGCCCGAGTTGAGCCAGATTTGTGTCAAAGTTGTGCCAGAGTTGTGCCATAGTTGTGCCAGGGTTGTGCCAGAGTTGTGCCATAGTTGTGCCAGAGTTGTGCCAGAGTTGTGCCAGAGTTGTGCCAGAGTTCTGCCATAGTTATGCCAAAGTTGTGACAGAGTTGTGCCAGAGTTGTGCCAGAGAAGTGCCAGAGTTGTGCCAGAGTGGTGCCAGAGTTGTTCCAGATATATGCCAGAGTTGTGCCAGAATTCTGCCAGAGTTGTGCCCGAGGTTTGCAAGAGTTGTGCCAGAGTTGGGACAGAGTCGTGCCAGAGGTTGTCCGGAGTTGTGCCGGAGTTGTGCCAGAGTAGTGCCAGAGTAGTGCCAGAGTAGTGCCAGAGTAGTGCCAGAGTAGTGCCAGAGTAGTGCCAGAGTAGTGCCAGAGTAGTGCCAGAGTAGTGCCAGAGTAGTGCCAGAGTAGTGCCAGAGTAGTGCCAGAGTAGTGCCAGAGTAGTGCCAGAGTAGTGCCAGAGTAGTGCCAGAGTAGTGCCAGAGTAGTGCCAGAGTAGTGCCAGAGTAGTGCCAGAGTAGTGCCAGAGTAGTGCCAGAGTAGTGCCAGAGTAGTGCCAGAGTAGTGCCAGAGTAGTGCCAGAGTAGTGCCAGAGTAGTGCCAGAGTAGTGCCAGAGTAGTGCCAGAGTAGTGCCAGAGTAGTGCCAGAGTAGTGCCAGAGTAGTGCCAGAGTAGTGCCAGAGTAGTGCCAGAGTAGTGCCAGAGTAGTGCCAGAGTAGTGCCAGAGTAGTGCCAGAGTAGTGCCAGAGTAGTGCCAGAGTAGTGCCAGAGTAGTGCCAGAGTAGTGCCAGAGTAGTGCCAGAGTAGTGCCAGAGTAGTGCCAGAGTAGTGCCAGAGTAGTGCCAGAGTAGTGCCAGAGTAGTGCCAGAGTAGTGCCAGAGTAGTGCCAGAGTAGTGCCAGAGTAGTGCCAGAGTAGTGCCAGAGTAGTGCCAGAGTAGTGCCAGAGTAGTGCCAGAGTAGTGCCAGAGTAGTGCCAGAGTAGTGCCAGAGTAGTGCCAGAGTAGTGCCAGAGTAGTGCCAGAGTAGTGCCAGAGTAGTGCCAGAGTAGTGCCAGAGTAGTGCCAGAGTAGTGCCAGAGTAGTGCCAGAGTAGTGCCAGAGTAGTGCCAGAGTAGTGCCAGAGTAGTGCCAGAGTAGTGCCAGAGTAGTGCCAGAGTAGTGCCAGAGTAGTGCCAGAGTAGTGCCAGAGTAGTGCCAGAGTAGTGCCAGAGTAGTGCCAGAGTAGTGCCAGAGTAGTGCCAGAGTAGTGCCAGAGTAGTGCCAGAGTAGTGCCAGAGTAGTGCCAGAGTAGTGCCAGAGTAGTGCCAGAGTAGTGCCAGAGTAGTGCCAGAGTAGTGCCAGAGTAGTGCCAGAGTAGTGCCAGAGTAGTGCCAGAGTAGTGCCAGAGTAGTGCCAGAGTAGTGCCAGAGTAGTGCCAGAGTAGTGCCAGAGTAGTGCCAGAGTAGTGCCAGAGTAGTGCCAGAGTAGTGCCAGAGTAGTGCCAGAGTAGTGCCAGAGTAGTGCCAGAGTAGTGCCAGAGTAGTGCCAGAGTAGTGCCAGAGTAGTGCCAGAGTAGTGCCAGAGTAGTGCCAGAGTAGTGCCAGAGTAGTGCCAGAGTAGTGCCAGAGTAGTGCCAGAGTAGTGCCAGAGTAGTGCCAGAGTAGTGCCAGAGTAGTGCCAGAGTAGTGCCAGAGTAGTGCCAGAGTAGTGCCAGAGTAGTGCCAGAGTAGTGCCAGAGTAGTGCCAGAGTAGTGCCAGAGTAGTGCCAGAGTAGTGCCAGAGTAGTGCCAGAGTAGTGCCAGAGTAGTGCCAGAGTAGTGCCAGAGTAGTGCCAGAGTAGTGCCAGAGTAGTGCCAGAGTAGTGCCAGAGTAGTGCCAGAGTAGTGCCAGAGTAGTGCCAGAGTAGTGCCAGAGTAGTGCCAGAGTAGTGCCAGAGTAGTGCCAGAGTAGTGCCAGAGTAGTGCCAGAGTAGTGCCAGAGTAGTGCCAGAGTAGTGCCAGAGTAGTGCCAGAGTAGTGCCAGAGTAGTGCCAGAGTAGTGCCAGAGTAGTGCCAGAGTAGTGCCAGAGTAGTGCCAGAGTAGTGCCAGAGTAGTGCCAGAGTAGTGCCAGAGTAGTGCCAGAGTAGTGCCAGAGTAGTGCCAGAGTAGTGCCAGAGTAGTGCCAGAGTAGTGCCAGAGTAGTGCCAGAGTAGTGCCAGAGTAGTGCCAGAGTAGTGCCAGAGTAGTGCCAGAGTAGTGCCAGAGTAGTGCCAGAGTAGTGCCAGAGTAGTGCCAGAGTAGTGCCAGAGTAGTGCCAGAGTAGTGCCAGAGTAGTGCCAGAGTAGTGCCAGAGTAGTGCCAGAGTAGTGCCAGAGTAGTGCCAGAGTAGTGCCAGAGTAGTGCCAGAGTAGTGCCAGAGTAGTGCCAGAGTAGTGCCAGAGTAGTGCCAGAGTAGTGCCAGAGTAGTGCCAGAGTAGTGCCAGAGTAGTGCCAGAGTAGTGCCAGAGTAGTGCCAGAGTAGTGCCAGAGTAGTGCCAGAGTAGTGCCAGAGTAGTGCCAGAGTAGTGCCAGAGTAGTGCCAGAGTAGTGCCAGAGTAGTGCCAGAGTAGTGCCAGAGTAGTGCCAGAGTAGTGCCAGAGTAGTGCCAGAGTAGTGCCAGAGTAGTGCCAGAGTAGTGCCAGAGTAGTGCCAGAGTAGTGCCAGAGTAGTGCCAGAGTAGTGCCAGAGTAGTGCCAGAGTAGTGCCAGAGTAGTGCCAGAGTAGTGCCAGAGTAGTGCCAGAGTAGTGCCAGAGTAGTGCCAGAGTAGTGCCAGAGTAGTGCCAGAGTAGTGCCAGAGTAGTGCCAGAGTAGTGCCAGAGTAGTGCCAGAGTAGTGCCAGAGTAGTGCCAGAGTAGTGCCAGAGTAGTGCCAGAGTAGTGCCAGAGTAGTGCCAGAGTAGTGCCAGAGTAGTGCCAGAGTAGTGCCAGAGTAGTGCCAGAGTAGTGCCAGAGTAGTGCCAGAGTAGTGCCAGAGTAGTGCCAGAGTAGTGCCAGAGTAGTGCCAGAGTAGTGCCAGAGTAGTGCCAGAGTAGTGCCAGAGTAGTGCCAGAGTAGTGCCAGAGTAGTGCCAGAGTAGTGCCAGAGTAGTGCCAGAGTAGTGCCAGAGTAGTGCCAGAGTAGTGCCAGAGTAGTGCCAGAGTAGTGCCAGAGTAGTGCCAGAGTAGTGCCAGAGTAGTGCCAGAGTAGTGCCAGAGTAGTGCCAGAGTAGTGCCAGAGTAGTGCCAGAGTAGTGCCAGAGTAGTGCCAGAGTAGTGCCAGAGTAGTGCCAGAGTAGTGCCAGAGTAGTGCCAGAGTAGTGCCAGAGTAGTGCCAGAGTAGTGCCAGAGTAGTGCCAGAGTAGTGCCAGAGTAGTGCCAGAGTAGTGCCAGAGTAGTGCCAGAGTAGTGCCAGAGTAGTGCCAGAGTAGTGCCAGAGTAGTGCCAGAGTAGTGCCAGAGTAGTGCCAGAGTAGTGCCAGAGTAGTGCCAGAGTAGTGCCAGAGTAGTGCCAGAGTAGTGCCAGAGTAGTGCCAGAGTAGTGCCAGAGTAGTGCCAGAGTAGTGCCAGAGTAGTGCCAGAGTAGTGCCAGAGTAGTGCCAGAGTAGTGCCAGAGTAGTGCCAGAGTAGTGCCAGAGTAGTGCCAGAGTAGTGCCAGAGTAGTGCCAGAGTAGTGCCAGAGTAGTGCCAGAGATGTGCCAGACTTGTGCCATAGTTGTGCCATAGTTGTGCCAGAGTTGTACCAGAGTTGTGCCATAGTTGTGCCAGAGTTATGCCAGAGTTGTGCCAGAGTTGTGCCAGAGTTGTGCCAGAGTAGTGCCAGAGCTGTGCCATAGTTGTGCCAGAGTTGTACCAGAGTTGTGCCAGTGTTGTGCCATGATTGGGCCATGATTGTGCCAGAATTTTGCCAGAGTTGTGCCAGAGTTGTGCCACAGTTGTGCCATAGTTGTGCCACACTTGTGCCAGAGTCGTGCCAGCTTTGTGCTAGAGTTGTGCCAGTGTTGTGCCAGAGTTGTGCCAGCGTTGTGCCAGAGTTCTGGGAGACTTGTGCCAGAGTTTTGCCAGTGTTGTACCATTGTTGTGCCAGAGTTGTGCCAGAGTTGTGCCAGAGTGGTGCCAGAGTTGTGCCATAGTTGTGCCAGAGTTCTGCCAGAGTTATGGCAGAGTTGTGGCAGAGTTGTGGCAGAGTTGTGCCAGAGTTGTGCCAGAGTGGTGCCAGAGTTGTGCCATAGTTGTGCCAGAGTTCTGCCAGAGTTATGGCAGAGTTGTGGCAGAGTTGTGGCAGAGTTGTGCCAGAGTTGTGCCAGAGTGGTGCCAGAGTTGTGCCATAGTTGTGCCAGAGTTCTGCCAGAGTTATGGCAGAGTTGTGGCAGAGTTGTGGCAGAGTTGTGCCAGAGTTGTGCCAGAGTGGTGCCAGAGTTGTGCCATAGTTGTGCCAGAGTTCTGCCAGAGTTATGGCAGAGTTGTGGCAGAGTTGTGGCAGAGTTGTGCCAGAGTTGTGCCAGAGTGGTGCCAGAGTTGTGCCATAGTTGTGCCAGAGTTCTGCCAGAGTTATGGCAGAGTTGTGGCAGAGTTGTGGCAGAGTTGTGCCAGAGTTGTGCCAGAGTGGTGCCAGAGTTGTGCCATAGTTGTGCCAGAGTTCTGCCAGAGTTATGGCAGAGTTGTGGCAGAGTTGTGGCAGAGTTGTGCCAGAGTTGTGCCAGAGTGGTGCCAGAGTTGTGCCATAGTTGTGCCAGAGTTCTGCCAGAGTTATGGCAGAGTTGTGGCAGAGTTGTGGCAGAGTTGTGCCAGAGTTGTGCCAGAGTGGTGCCAGAGTTGTGCCATAGTTGTGCCAGAGTTCTGCCAGAGTTATGGCAGAGTTGTGGCAGAGTTGTGGCAGAGTTGTGCCAGAGTTGTGCCAGAGTGGTGCCAGAGTTGTGCCATAGTTGTGCCAGAGTTCTGCCAGAGTTATGGCAGAGTTGTGGCAGAGTTGTGGCAGAGTTGTGCCAGAGTTGTGCCAGAGTGGTGCCAGAGTTGTGCCATAGTTGTGCCAGAGTTCTGCCAGAGTTATGGCAGAGTTGTGGCAGAGTTGTGGCAGAGTTGTGCCAGAGTTGTGCCAGAGTTGTGCCAGAGTTGTGCCAGAGATGTGCAAGAGTTGTGCCAGAGTTGTGCCAGAGTTATGCCAGAGATGTGCCAGAGTTGTGCCAGAGTTGTGCAATATTTATGCCAAAATCCTGCCAGAGAGGTGCTAGAGTTGTGCCAGAGCTGTGCAAGAGTTGTACCAGAGTTGTACCAGAGTTGTGCCATGATTGTGCCATGATTGTGCTAGAGTTGTGCCAAAGTTGTGCCACATTTGTGCCAGAGTCGTGCAAGAGTTGTGCCAGAGTTGTGCCAGAGTTGTGCTAGAGGTGTGCCAGCATAGTGCTAGAGTTGTGCCAGAGTTGTGCCAGAGTTGTGCCAGAGTTGTGCCAGTGTTGTGCAATAGTTGTACCAGGGTTGTGCCAGAGATGTGCCAAGATTGTGCCAAGATTGTGCCAGAGTTGTGCCATAGTTTTGCCAGAGTTGTGCCAGAGTTGTGCCAGAGTTGTGCCAGAGTTGTGCCGGAGTTGTGCCAGAGTTGCGTCGGAGTTGTGCCAGAGTTGTGCCAGAGTTGTGCCAGAGTTGTGCCAGAGTTGTGCCAGAGTTGTGCCAGAGATGTCCCAGAGTTGTGCCAGAGTTGTGCCAGAGTTGTGCCATAGTTGTGCCAGAGTTGTGCCATCGTTGTGCCAGATTTGTGCCAGAGTTGTGCAAGAGTTGTGCTATAGTTGTGCCAGAGTTTTGCCAGAGGTGTGCCAGAGTAGTGCCAGAGTTGTGCCAGAGTTGTGGCAGAGTTGTCCCAGAGGTGTGGAAGAGTTGTGCTATATTCATGCCAAAATCCTGCCAGAGTTGTGCAATAGTTGTGCCAGAGTTGTGCCAACGTTGAGCCAGATTTGTGCCAGAGTCGTGCAAGAGTTGTGCTATAGTTGTGCCAGAGTTTTGCCAGAGGTGTGCCAGAGTAGTGCCAGAGTTGTGCCAGAGTTGTGGCAGAGTTGTGCCAGGGTTGTGCCAGAGTTGTGCCAGAGTTGTGCCAGAGTTGTGCCAGAGTTGTGCCAGAGTAGTGCCAGAGTTGTGCCAGAGTTGTGGCAGAGTTGTCCCAGAGGTGTGGAAGAGTTGTGCTATATTCATGCCAAAATCCTGCCAGAGTTGTGCAATAGTTGTGCCAGAGTTGTGCCAACGTTGAGCCAGATTTGTGCCAGAGTCGTGCAAGAGTTGTGCTATAGTTGTGCCAGAGTTTTGCCAGAGGTGTGCCAGAGTAGTGCCAGAGTTGTGCCAGAGTTGTGCCATAAGTGTGCCAGAGATGTGCCAGAGTAATGCCAGAGTTGTGCCAAATTTGTTCTAGAGTTGTGGCAGAGTTGGGACAGACTTGTGCCATAGTTTTGCCATAGTTGTGCCGGAGCTGTGCCACAGTTGTGCCAAAGTTGTGCCAGAGTTCTCCCGGAGTTAAGCCAGAGTTGTGCCAGTGTTGTGGCAGAGTTGTACGAGAGTTGTTCCAGAGGTGTGCCAGAGTTTTGCCAGGTTTGTGCCAGAGTTGTGCCAGAGTTGTGCAAGAGTTGTGCCAGAGTCCTGGCAGAGTTATGCCAGAGTTAAGACAGAGTTGTGCAAGAGTTGTGCCAGAGTTGTGACAGAATTGTGCCAGGGTTGTGCCAGAGTTGTACCAGATATGTGCCAGAGTTGTGCCAGAGTTGTGCCAGAGCTGTGCCATAGTTGTCCCATAGTTGTGCCAAAGCTGTGCAAGAGATGTGCGAGAGTTGTGCCAGAGTTGTGCCAGAGTTTTGCCAGAGTTGTGCCACTTTGATTTGTCACTGCACATGGATACCACGCCGTTTTGATACGTATCGAAGGTCTTTGTGCTTTGTAGTTGATAGCTAGTGTTCCCAAACCATTGTTACCCCCTCTCAATATATAGGACTCGTGTTGTGACTTGTCAACATTGACCACATGAAGTGAAAACCTTTGTTCATGGTCAGTGACATATGCATACTTTGGTTGGTCACTGTGCATTGTAGCCACAATGTGCCACTACATATTGAAGGTATTTGTACTTTCTAGTCGACAACTAGTACTTGCAAACCATTATCTTCCACCATGACCATTTGTGACTCGTGTTATGAGTTGTCAAAGTTTATCACACTTAGTGACATTATTTGGTCATGGTCCGAGACATATGCCTACTTTGGTTTGTCATCCTGCATGGTATCCACGCTGTGCCACAATGTATTGAAGCTCCTTGTGCTTGCTATTTGATACTCGGTGTTCTAAAACCATTGTTTCCCCCCTCTGACCATTTGTGACTCGTATTATGAGTTGTCGACGTTGTCCAGACACAGCGGATTTCTTTCGTCAAAGGCAGTACATATGCCTACTTTGGTCGGTCATTGTGCATGGTAGCCACACCGTGCTACTACTAACTGACGGTCGTTGTACTTGCTAGTTGAGAACTGATATTCCCAACCCATTGTTTCCTCCCCTGACCGTTTGTGACTTGTGTTATGGTTGGTCAATGCTCACCACCCATAGTGAAATTCTCTGGTCATGGTCATTGACATATGCCTAGTTTGGATGTTTCGTGTGCATATTAGCCACACCGTGCCACTACGTATTAAAGTTATTTCTCCTTTCTAGTCCATGCATAGGGTTCCCAAACCATTGTCTCTCCCTCTGACCATTCGTGACTTGTGTTATGAGTTGTCAATGTTGACCACACACAGTGGACTTCTTCGGTCATAGTCAGTGACGTATCCATCCTTTGGTTGGTCACTGTGTACGCTAGCCACACTGTGCCAATACTTGTTGAAATTATTCATACTTGCTACTTGGTAACTAGTGTTCCTAACCCATTGTTTCCCGTTGTGACCATTTGTGACTCGAGTGATGAGTTATCAACGTTGACCACACACTGTGAAATTTGTTTGGTCATGGCTAGTGACATATGCCTTCTTTGGTTTGTAACTGGACATGGTTACCACGCCGTGTCACTACGTATTGAAGGTACTTGTGCTGTCTAGTCAATAGCTAGTGTTCCCAGACTAAAGTTATCCCCTCTTTATCTATATGTGACTCGTTTTGTGAGTTTTCAACGCTGACCACATGAAGTGAAATTTGTTGGTCATGGTCTGTGACATGTTTATACTTTGGTTCGTCACTGTGCATGGTAGCCACGCTGTGCCACTATATATTGAAGATATTTGTACTTGCTACTCAATGACTAGTATTCACAAACCATTGTCTTCCACTCTGACCATTTGTGACTCGTGTTATGCGTTGTCAGAGTTTACCACACTCAGTGACATTATTTGGTCATGGTCAGTGAGATGTGCAGACTTTGGTTGGTCATCGTGCACGGTATCCACACCGTGCCACAACGTATTGAAGGTCCTTGTGCTTGCTAGTTGATACATGGTGTTCCCAAACCATTGTCTCCCCCTCTGGCCATTTCTGACTCCTATTATGAGTTTTCAACGCTGAACACACAGCAGATTTATTTGGTCAAAGATAGTACATATGCATACTTGGGTTGGTCCTGCTGCATGGTAGCCACACAGTGCTTATACTGATTGAAGGTCGATGTACTTGCTAGTTGAGAACTGATATTCACAGACCATAGTTTCCCCCTCTGACCGTTTGTGACTCTTGTTATGGTTGGTGAATATTGACCACCCGTTTTTAAATCATTTCATCATGGTCGGTGATATATGCCTAGTTTGGTTGTGTGGTGTGCATAGTAGCCACACCATGCTACTACGTATTGAAGTTCTTTGTCCTTCTGGTCCATACATATGGTTCCCAAACCATTGCCTCTCCCTCTGACCATTTGTGACTCGTGTTTTGAGTCTCCAATGTTGACTATACATGGTGGACTTCTTCGGTCATCGTCAGTGATGTGTGCATCCTTTGGTTGGTCACTGTGTACGCTAGCCACACCGTGCCACTACTTGTTGAAAATCAGCTATTGCCGATACCAATGGTATCGGCAATAACTCTTCCGCCTACGGGACGAAGATCTGGTGCGCACCCATCCCCGTGCAGGTCGACGTGTCGACAGCCCGTTGGAGCCGCGCCGCGCCACGCAACGGGTACGCGAGCAAGGTGGTGTGAGCCGCACTGTGTTGTTGCAGGGACCGGCTCCGACTGATGATCGGACAAGTCAGGAGGCCTACGGTTTGTGCATGTTGCTGGGTGATATACATGGGAGGGATTGCATGTGTAGTGATGGAGTGTTGATCTTGTGAGTGTTTTTGGATCAGACGCAAGCATTGTTGGTTGTCCAATTTGCTCTGTTGGTGTTATCTTGATGGACGTTGCTAAATTCGGCGGATGATCAGCCGACACTGATGGAGTGCTGAGGGGCAATCATGGCTCGAAAAGCCACAATAGGTGCTCAATGTTATTTCAAGTCTGCTATCGGGAAGAATTGTGTTAGTTGAATCCGTGCCATACGGTGGATAATTGCTTATCAGTGGTCAAAGGCCCATGAATATCATAAACCAGGCTGTCTTATGTTTACTGAGGAATAGGGACATTTAAGATGTACGTCCCAGAGTAGTACGGTGATTGATCCGCCGAGTGAATGAGAGGGAGAACACACGGGGAAGAAGCGGGGGAAAAGGAGCGACGTGGGATGGGACATGAATGCAGTCACGGGATAGCGCTGTGCGCACCGTGACTGAGAGTTGATCCCTGCATGCCGTCAGACCTGATTCCGGCCGAAGGCAAGAAGGGGTACAACATGGGGTACAAGTAGGATGCAACTAGGGCGCAACTAGGGCGCAACTAAAGCGCAACTAGCGCGCGACTAGGGCGCAACTCGGGCGCGACTTGGGCGCAACTAGGGCGCAACTCGGGCACAACTAGGGCGCAACAAGGACGCAACTAGGGCGCGATTAGGGCGCAACTTGGGGCAACTAGGGCGCAACTAGGGCGCAACTAGGTTGCAACTAGGGCACAACTAGGGCGAAACTAGGACGCAACTAGGGCGCAACAAGGGTGCAACTAGTGCGCAACTAGGGCGCAACTAGGGCGCAACTAGGGTGCGACTAGGGCGCGACTTGGGCGCAACTAGGACGCAACTAGGGCGCAACTAGGGCGCAAATAGGGCGCAACCGGGGGCAACTAGGGCGCAACTATGGCACAACTAGGGTGCAACTATGGCGCAACAAAAGCGCAACTAGGGTGGAACTAGGGCGCAACCAGGGCGCAACTATGGCGCAACTAGGGTGCAGCTAGGGTGCAACTAGGGCGCAACTAAGGCGCAACTAGGGCGCAAATAGGCTACAAGTAGGACGCGACTTGGGTGCAAGTAGGGTACAACTAGGGCGTAGCTAGTGCCCAACAGAGGCACAACCAGGGCGCGACTAGGGCGCAACTAAGACGCAACTAGGGTGCAAGTAGGGCGCAACTAGGGCGGAAGTATGGCGCAAGTAGCGTGCAACTAGGGCACAACGAAGGCGTAACAAGGGCGCGACTAGGGCGTAACTATGGTGCAACTAGGGTGCAACTAGGGCGCAACTAGGGCGCAACTGGGACGCAACTAGGACGCAACTAGAGCTCAACTAGGGCGCAACTAGGGCGCAACTAGGATGCAACTAGGGCGCAACTAGAGCCTACTATGGCGCAACTAGGGTGCAACAAGTGCACAACGAGGCCGCAACTAGGGCGCAACGAGGGCGCAACGAGGGCGCAGCTAGGGCGCAACTAGGGCACAACTAGGGCGCCACTAGGGTGCAACTGGGATGCAACTAAGGTACAACTAGGGCGCAACTAGGGCACAACTTGGGTACAACTAGGACGCAACTAGGTCGCAACTAGGGCACAACGAGGGCGCAACTAGGGTGCAACTAGGGCACAACTAGGGCGCAATCGGGGCGCAACCAGGGCGCAGTTAGGGCGCAACTAGGGCACAACTAGGGCACAACTAGGGTGCAACTAGGGTGCAACTAGTGTGCAAGTTGGGCGCAACTAAGGTGCAAGTAAGGCGTAACTAGCGTGCAAGTAGGACACAAGTAGGACGGAAGTAGGGCGCAACTAGGACACAACTAGGACGAAACTAGTACCCAACTAAGGCATAACCAGGGCGGAAGTAGGGTGCAATAAGGGCACAGATAGGGTGCAACTAGAGCGCAACTAAGGCACAACTATGGCGCTACTAGGGCGTGACTAGGGCGCGACTAGGGTGCGACTAGGGCACAACTAGGGTGCAACTAGGGCACAACTATGGTGCAACAAGGACGCAACTAGGGTGCAACTAGGGCGCAACTAGAGCACAACTAGGATGCAACTAGGGCGCAACTAGGGCGCAACTAGGGCGCAACTAGGGCGCAACAAGGGTGCAACTAGGGCAAAAGCAGGGCACAAGTAGGGCGCAAGTAGGGTGCAACTACGACACAACTAGGGTACAACTATAGTGTAACAAGGGCGCAACTAGGGTGCAACTTGAGCGCAACGAGGGCGCAACGAGGGCGCAGCGAGGCCGCAACGAGGCCGCAACAATGCGCAACTAGGGCGCAACTAGGGCGCAACTAGGGCGCAACTATGGCAAACTATGGCGCAACTAGGGTGCAACTAGGGTGCAACTAGGGCGCAACTAGGGCGCAACTGGGGGCAAGTAGGGTGTAGCTAATTCCCAACTGAGGAGAAACTAGGGCGCAAGTACGGCGCCAATAGGGTGTAAGGTTGGTGCAATAAGGGCGCAAGAAGGCCGTAACTAGGGTGCAACTAGGGCGCAACTAGGATGCACCTAGGGCACAAGTAGGGCGCAACTAGGACGCAACTAGGGCGCAAGTAGGGTGTAAGTAGGGCGCAAGTAGGGCGCAACTAGAGTGCAACTAGGGTGCAACTAGGGCACAACTAGGGCACAACTAGGGTGCAACTAGTGTGCAAGTTCGGCGCAACTAGGGCCCAACTAAGGCGCAAGAAGGGTGCAAGTAGGACGCAACTACAGCGCAACTAGGGTGCAACTAGGGCACAACTAGGGCGCAACTAGGGCGCAAGTAGGGTGCAAATAGGGTGCAACTAGAGTGCAAGGATATCACAACTAGGGCGCAACTAGGGTGTAACTAGAGTGCAACTAGTGCGCAAGTTGGGTGCAACTAAGGTGCTCCTCAGGCGCAACTAGCACGTAAGTACGGCACAAGTGGGACGCAACTAGCGCGTAACTAGGGCACAATTAGGGCATAGCTAGTGCCCAACTAAGGCACAACTAGGGCGCAAGTAGGGTGCTAGTATGGCGCAGGTAGGGTGCAACAAGGGTGCAAATAGGGTGCAACTAGGGCGCAACTAGGGCGCAACTAGAGCACAACTAGGGCGCAACTAGGGCGCAACTAGGGCACAACTAGGGTGCAACTAGAGCGCAACTAGAGCGCAACTAGGGCGCAACTAGGTTGCGACTAGGGCGTAACTAGGACGCAACTAGGGCGCAACTAGGGCGCAACTAGGCCGCATATAGGGTGCAACTAAAGCACAACTATGGCATAATTAGGGCGCAACTAAAGCGCATCTAGGGCGCAAGTAGGGCACAACTAGAACATAACTAGGGCACAACTAGGGTACAACTAGGGCGTAGCTAGTGCCCAGCTGAGGTGCAACTAGGGCGCAAGTATGGCGCAAGTAGGGCGCAAGTAGGGTGCAACTAGTGCGCAACTAGGGCGCAACTAGGGCGCAACTAGGGCGCAACTAGGGCGGAACTAGGGCGGAACCAGGGCGCAACTAGGGCGTAACTAGGGTGCAACTACGGCGCAACTAGGGTGCAACAAGGGCGCAACTAGGGCGCAACTAGGGCGCAACTAGGGCACAACTAGGACACAACTAGGTTGCAACTAGGGCGCAGCTAGGGCGCAACTAGGGCGCAACTAGGGCGCAACTAGGGCGCAACTAGGGAGCAACTAGAACGTAACTATGGTGCAACTAAGGCGCAACTAAGACGCGACTAGGGCACAACTAGGGCGCAACTAGGGCCTAGCCAGGGCGCACCTAAGGTGCAAATAGGGCGCAAATAGGGCGCAACTACGGTGCAACTAGGGCGTAACTGGGGTGGAACTAGGGCGCAACTACGGCACAACTAGGGCACAACAAGGGTGCAACTAGAGGGCAAGTAGGGCGCAAGTAGGGCGCAAGTAGGGCGCAACTACGGCACAAGTGGGTTACAAGTAGGGCGTAACAAGGGCGGAACTAGGGCGCAACTTGAGCGCAACGAGGGTGCAATGAGGGTGCAACCAGGGTGTAACGAGGGCGCAACAAGGGCCCAATCAGGGCGCAACTAGGGCACAACTAGGGTGTAACTAGGGAGAAACTAGGGCGCAACTAGGGCGCGACTATGGGGCAACTAGAGCGCGACTAGGGCGCGACTAGTGCGGGACTTGGGCGCAAGTAGGGCGCAACTAGGGTGCAACTAAGGCGCAACTAGGGCGCAATAAGGGCGCAACTGGGGGCAACTAGTGTGCAACTAGGGCGCAACTTGCGCTTAACTAGGGCGCAACCAGGGCACAACTAGGGCGCAACTAGGGCGCAAGTAGGGCACACCTAGGGCGCAACTAGGGCGCAACTAGGGCGAAAGTAAGGCGCAACTAGGGCGTAAACGGGGCACAAGTAGGACGCAACTAGGGTGCAACTAGGGTACAACTAGGGCGTAGCTAGTGCCCAACTGAGGCACAACTAGGGCGCAAGTAGGGTGCAAGTAGGGCGCAAGTAGGGTGCAACTTGTGCGCAACTAGGGTGCGCACTCAGGACGCAACTAAGACGCAACTAGGGTGCAAGTATGGCGCAACTAGGGTGCAACTAGGGTGCAAGTAGGGCGGAAGTAAGACGCAACTAGGGTACAACTAGGACACAATTAGGGTGTAGCTAGTGCCCAACTGAGGCGCAACTAGGGCGCAAGTATGGCGCCAGTAGATTGTAAGTTTGATGCAATAAGGGCACAAGAAGGGCGCAACAAGGGTACAACTAGGGCGTAACTAGGACGCACCTAGGGCGTAAGTAGGGCGCCACTAGGGCATAACTAGGGCGTAAGTAGGGCGCAAGTAGGGCGCAAGTAGGCCACAACTAGGGCGCAACTAGGACGCAACTAGGGTGCAACTAGGGCGCAACTATAGCGTAACTAGGGCACAACTAGGGCGCAACTAGGGTGCAACTAGGGTGCAACTAGTTTGCAAGGTTGGCGCAACCAGGGCCTAACTAAGGCGCAACTAGGACGCAAGAATGGCGTAACTAGCACGCAACTAGGGCGCATGTAGGGCGCAACTAGGACGCAAGTAGGGTACAACTAGGCCGCAACTAGAGCGCATGTAGGGCACAACTAGGATGCAACCAGGGCGCAACTAGGGTGCAACTAGTGCGCAAGTTGGGCGCAAAAAAGACGCTACTAAGACGCAACTAGCGCGCAACTAGGCAGTAGCACTCGGGGGCTTGCACATCCAACCGCAAAAGTGTCTTCTAATTCAACAGTCGGAGGAGAGGGTCCCGTGAACACTAGTGGAGCTCCCATGTAGGCGTGATGGTATTTTGGTGCTGGGCTACCCAGACGGCTTTGAGTCCTTTGAGGTGTTGTGGGCATACCGGTAGCCTCAGGAGCAAGTGTGTGGATTGGCACAAATGGGTAGGATGGAGGAGTTACAGGTAGGGATGACACTCATCCGCTTCTGTGTGGTGCCGCGAGTAGACTTCTAGGTGCGTGCACTACAACCCTAGGTACATTGGCTTGCGGTGCTGCAATGATTTGACGTGGAGGCGTGGGGGGTAGTGCTTCAGCTCCTGCGGGTAGTCAGGCACCTGAGGAAGGATCGATGAGCTTCGACCTACAGATGCCAGTGCGTCAACGGGTCTATATCACATTCGCCTTTGGAGGGGTGGGGCTGCTGGGTGCCAGGGACTTGGCCCCTCTGGCCTACGCCTGGGCCACGGGATCTGTGCTTCAGGCCCTTTCTATGGAGTTTGGCCCCTTCCTCCCTACAGACCGCGAGCTTCACTTTGTTGCTCCAATGTGGGCTGAGGTGGTGTCAGCACTGCCCAGGCTGGTGCGCAAGGCATTGCCTTTAGTCGAGAGGACTTCCGCCTTCATACTTAGATGTGGCTCGAGTTGTTGGTGCCCCACCTTGTTCTCGCCAAGATGGATAGTTTGAACCCAGCTGCTGTCACCCGACAGAAGCGTTAGGGTGGTGCGACACAGCACGTCCTGTCAGAAGAATGCAATGAGTGAGGATGGCCAGAGCAGACACAAGCAGAAGCACGAAAAAAGGCAGAAGTGACGTAGGGAAGTGGCGGAACCAGAGCGGTGAGATCGAAACCAAGAAATTAGTTCCAGGGTTGCGAGAGGACGCAAGGAACTGAAGCTCCAAGGTAGACAGAGTGCAGATGAGAGAACTTGTGAGAGGAACAAGAGATGTGGTGGAAGTGAAAGGTTGAGGATGGCGAAGCGAAGAGTCGTGAGGAGACAGTGATAGGAGAAGCCAATGGGGACGAGATGCGAGCAAAGCGAGAACACGGCGGCTAAGCCGCAGAACCAAAGGGAACAGGATGAATAAAGCAGTTCTGGTTAACTAGAGGGAATGAACATCCTCTGTATATATACAAAACAGAGAAAGGCAAGATAAGCAACGGCTTCTTGTACACTAGCCGGACGCGCGTGCGAGGTGACCGTTTATTATGGAATCACTCTGTCCGGTAGCCGTTCTGCTCGCTAAGGCGCTGACAACGGTCAGTGCATTGACAACGGCTCATATGTCAACCGAGTTAGTTCAGGCCAGAGTTGAACCATTTAATTACAATTTATTTTCCAGCTAGTGGGAGTCCTGTCGGTTTTACGGAAACTATGCTGACACCCTCCCATAACTGAGGGGACTCAAGAGTGCAGTTTGGCTGGCTGTAGAAAGTGAAGAGAGCCGAGGGCAGGACTGGGTAGGGAAGACATCCAGTCGACGGAGAAGCGTCCTAGAGGAAAGTCATCGTCTTGGTCTTGAGTGTTCGAGTCAAGAGGAACCGTTGATTCACATGGAGGACTTCCTTGAAGTTATAGTAGAGGATCTTGTATGAAGCATTGAGCTGGTCACGGGTTCCTGTAGACTGTTAGACTGCTGGATGAGGGGTCTTTCCTTGTAGGTGTGACACAGTCGCATGCGTCACATTGTCCTTCTGTTCTCTCAGCTGGTTGGAGATGTGCTGGTACTGGCGACATACCAGATGGACAGTGAGTGCAGGGGTTAGTCGCCATTGGAATATCCCCATGACAAATGGCTGATCGTGACATGCAAGGAGCAAAGGCGACAAGGGTGTCACTGGAGGAATGCTTATGCAGTGCCGTAAAAGGGACTAGGGATGGCAAAAAAACCGACGATGGTCGTTAGGCCAAGAAGAGGAGTCTGTAGATGAAAATGGTGTCAGTGGAGGACACTGCCACACCGTCGCTCTGCAGGAGGCACTGCCACTTGCTTGTTTCTGCAATCCGGATGCAAGTGCTGAATGTGTTAGCTTGGGGTCCGTGGACTGCAAGGTTTGGAAGGAGATCGACCAGGAGCGTCACAAGGAAGACCACCAGGGGGGCGGATGGATGGTGTGCTTTGAGCTGCAGTTATTGGTGTTGCTGAAGAAACACTAGCGCAGAATCTGGAGGCTGCAAGGATGCTGATAGAAAGCGACAAAGGAGGAGCATGATGGGCGGTGAAAGTTTTTGAGTGAGATAAATTTGGTGTAGGCGCGGGTCTCCGTGAGATGTGACCGAGGAAGCGATGTTTGGCAGAGTGGCAGCAGAGGTGAAAGCACGTATGTTGTCGACGTTTTCGGCATGGGTGCAGGTCGGCGCGAAGCGGGGGATGCGACCGGGCAGACCCTTGTGTCGAGCAGATCGAGAGCGGATGATGGCGGAGAAATGATGTATGATGGAGTGGGCGCAGGGGCAAAACCACGTGCGCTGCGCAATAGAGGAGTAGAATACAGCAAGGGGAAGGCAGGAGCCAACGTGCCGCGAGAAAACTGCTTCTGGCGTGGGTGCAGGCTGCTGCAAAGCGGGCAGCTAGCTCGTGCACGTCCTTGTGCTGGTGGGAGATACTAATGATTGCTGTTGAAAAAAAGTGGAGGCTGCTGATGATGACGGAGTGGGCACAGGGGCGAAACCACGTACCCTGGAGGAAGTTTCGGCGTGGGCGCACGTTGTCGCGGAACAGGCGATGCGACCGGGCGGATCCTTGTGCCGAGGAAAAAGCGATGCAGAAGTGGAGGAGGCAGTTGATGAATAAGTGGGCGCAAGGGCGCAACCTTGTGCACTGCAGAACGATACTGATGAGGAGAAGACGATGCGAAGACAGCGCAGATGATGATGCTGCAGAGATGAGCCGACGAAAAGGAGTCAGGTGGCTGATGAGATTGAGGAGGCAGAGGACGATAGATGGAGGAAGACAAGTCACAAATGGTCACTGGGGGAAACCATGGGCTGGGAAGACTAGTTATCAACTAGCAAGTAGAAAGATTTTCAACAAGTAGTGGCACGGTGTGGCTAGCGTGCACATTGACCAACCAAACAATGCACACGTCACTGACTATGACCGAGGAAGTCCACTATGTATGGTCAACATTAACAACTCATAACACGAGTCACAAATGGTCAGAGGGAGAGACAATGGTTTGGGAACCCTATGTATCAAGTAAAAAGGACAAAGAACTTCAATACGTAGTGGCACGGTGTGGCTACTATGCACACCAAACAACCAAACCATGCATATGTCTCTGACCACGATGAGAGAATTTCAACATGGGTGGTCAACATTCACCAACCCTAACACGAGTCACAAACGATCAGAAGGGGAAACAATGGTATGTGAATATCGGTTCTCACCTAGCAAGTACAGCGACCTTCAATCAGTATAAGCACGGTTTGGCTGCAATGTGCAATGACCAACCAAAGTAGGCAGGTATGGTTGGTTATTGTGCATGGTAGCCACACCGTGCTTGTAGTGATTGAAGGTCGCTGTACTTGCTAGTTGAGAACTGATATTCCCAGACCATTGTTTCCACCTCTGACCGTTTGTGACTCGTGCTATGGTTGGTGAATGTTGACCACCCATATTGAAATCCTTTGGTCATGGTCAGTGACATATGCCTACTTTGGTTGTTTGGTGTGCATAGTAGCCACACCGTGCCAATACGTATTGAAGTTCTTTGTCCTTTCTAGTCGATACATAGGGTTCCCAAACCATCGTCTCTCCTTATGACCATTTGTAACTCGTGTCATGAGTTGTCAATGTTGACCTCACATAGTGGACCTCTTTGGTCATAGTCAGTGACATATGCATCCTTTGGTTGGTTAATGTGCACGCTAGCCACACCGTGCCACTACTTGTTGAAAATCTTTCTACCCGCTAGCTGAAAGCCAGTGGTCCCAACCTATGGTTTCCCCCACGGACCATTTGTGACTCGTGTTATGAGTTTTTAACGTTGACCACACACTGTGAAATCCGTTTGGTCATGGTTAGTGACATATGCCTACTTTGGTTTATCACTGTACATGATTACCACGCCGTGTCATTACATATCGAAGGTCTTTGTGCATTATTGTTGACAGTTAGTGTTCCCAAACCATTGTGAGCCCTCTCTGACTATACGTGACTCGTGTTGTGAGTTGTAAATGTCGACCACATGAAGTGAAATTCATTGTTCATAGTCAGTGACACATGCATGCTTTGGTTGGTCACTGTGCATTGTATCCACAGTGTGCCACTACATGTTGAAGGTATTTGTACTTGCTAGTTGATAACTAGTATTCACAAACCATTATCTTCCACCCTGACCATTTGTGGCTCGTGTTATGAGTTGTCAAAAATTACCACACTTTGTGACATTATTTGGTCATGGCCTGTGACAGATGCCTAATTTGGTTGGTCATCGTGCATGGTATCCACACCATGCCACAATGTATTGAAGCTCCTTGTGCTTGCAATTTGATACTTGGTGTTCCCAAACAGTTGTTTCCCCTCTGACCATTTGTTACTCGTATTACGAGTTGTCAACGTTGACCAAACACGGTGGATTTCTCTGGTCGAAGGCAGTACATATGCCTACTTTGGTCGGTCATTATGCATGGTAGCCACACCGTGCTACTACTGACTGAAGGTCGTTGTACTTGCTAGTTGGTGTCTAGTATTCCCAAACCATTGTTTCCCCCTTTGATAATTTGTGACCCATATTATGGGTTGTCAACGTTGACCACACACAGTAACATTATTTGGTCATGGTAAGCGGCACATGCCTAATCTGGTTGGTCATTGTGCATGGTAGCCACACCGTACCACTACTTGTTGAAGGTATTTGTTCTTCCTAGTCAATAAACAGCAAAGGGTTTCTCCCTTTGACACCAGGTCGGTTTTTGTTGATTTCTTACGCGTAGGTGCCTTCACTTGAATACTCCCTCCCACCCCCCTAGAGGGATGTTCCGTGGACAACCTGTAAGACAGATTTGCGACCGCATTCTGACACCCCCCTACCTCCCTCCCCCCCC
>SZWC01000016.1:496300-520728 GCA_023375785.1 Penium margaritaceum | reverse complement strand
CAAAGAATTTCACTTCATGTGGTCAACGTTGACAACTCACAACACGAGTCACAGATATTCAGAGGGGGTAACAATTGTTTGGCAACACCAACTATCAACAAGAAAGCACAAAGACCTTCAATACATAGTGACACGGCGTGGTAACCAAGTACAGTGACAAAGAAAAGTAGGCATATGTCACTAACCATGACCAAACGCACTTCACACAGTGTGGTCAACGTTGAAAACTCATAACACGAGTCACAAATAATCAGTGGGAGAAACCATGGGTTGGCAACACTAGTTATCAACTAGCGGGTAGAAATATTCTCAATAAGCAGTGGCACGGTGTGGCAAGCGTGCACAGTGACCAACCAAAGGATGCATATGTCACTGACTATGACCGTAGAAGTCCACTGTGTGTGGTCAACATTGACAACTCATAACACGAGTCACAAATGGTCAGAGGAAGAGACAGTGGTTTAGGAACCCTATGTATCGACTAGAAAGGACAAAGAACTTCAATACGTAGTGGCACGGTATGGCTACTCTGCACACCAAACAATGAAACTAGACATATGTCACCGACCATGATGAAAGGGTTTCAATATGGGTGGTCAACATTCACCAACCATAACACAAGTCACAAACGGTCAGAGGGGGAAGCAATGGTCTGTGTTTATTAGCTCTCAACTGGCAAGTACAGTGACCTTCAATCATTTTAAGCACTCTGTGACTACCATGCACAATGACCGACCAAAGTAGGCATATGTTCTACTTCTGACCAAAGAAATCCGCTGTGTGTGGTCAGCGTTGACAACTCATGATATGAGTCACAATTGGTCAGAGGGGGAGACAGTGGGTTGGGAACATCAGGTATCAGATAGCAAAGACAAGGACATTCAATAAGTTGTGGCACGTTGTGGATGCCATGCACGATGACCAACCAAAGTAGGCATATGTCACTGACCATGGCCAAATAATGTCCACATGTGTGGTAAACGTTGACAACTCAGAACACGAGTCACAAATGGTCAGAGTGGACGGCAATGGTTTGTGAATACTAGTCATCGAGTAGCAAGTACAAATACCTTCAATATGTAGTGGCACAGTGTGGCTACCATGCACAGTGACCAACCAAAGTATGCATGTGTCACTGACCATGACCAACGAACTTCACTTCATGTGGTCATCGTTGAAAATTCACAACACGAGTCACTGATAGTCAAAGGGGGGTAATATTGGTTTGGAAACACACGCTATTGACTAGAAAGCACAAACATCTTAAATACGTAGTGACACGGCGTGCTAACCATGTACAGTGACAAACCAAAGCAAGCATTTGTCACTAACCATGACCAAACGAATTTCACAGTGTGTGGTCAACATTGAGAACTCATCACAAGAGTCACAAATGGTCAGAGGGGGAAACAATGGGTTAGGAACACTAGATGTCAACTAGCAAGTACGAAGAACTTCAACAAGTAGTGGCACGGCGTGGCTAGCGTGCACAGTGACCAACCAAAGGATGTATACGTCACTGGCTATGACCGAAGAAGTCCACTATGGTTGGTCAACATTGACAACTCATAACACGAGTCACGAATGGTCAGAGGGAGAGACACTGGTTTGGGAACCATATGCATGGACTAGAAAGGAAAAATATCTTCAATACGTAGTGGCATGGTGTGGCTAATATGCACACCAAACATCCCAACTATGCATGTGTCGCTAACCATGACCACAGGATTTCAATATGTTGTTCAACATTGACCAACCGTAACACGAGTCACAAACGGCCAGGGGAGGAAACAATGGTCTGGGATATCAGTTCTCAACTAGCAAGTACAACGACCTTCAGTCAGTAGTAGCAAGGTGTAACTACCATGCACAATGACCGACCAAAGTAGGCATATGTATTGCCTTTGACGCAAGAAATCCGCAATGTCTGGTCAACGTCGACAACTCATAATACAAGTCACAAATGGTCAGAGGGGGAAACAATGGTTTGGGAACACCAAGTATCAAATAGCAAGCACAAGGAGTTTCAATACGTTGTAGCACGGTGTGGATACCATGCATGATGACCAACCATGGTATGCATATGTCACTGACCATGACCAAAGAATGTCACCATGTGTGGTAAACTTTAACAACTCATAAGACGAGTCACAAATGGTCAGGGTGGAAGATAATGGTTTGTGAGTACAAGTTATCGACTAGCAAGTACAAATACCTTCAATGTGTAGTGGCACAGTTTGGCTACAATGCAGAGTAACCAACCAAAGTACGCATATGTCACTAACCATGACCAAATAATTTCAATATGAGTGGTCAACAATCACCAACCATAACACGAGTCACAAATGGCCAGAGGGGGAAACAATGGTCCGGGAACATCAGTTCTCAACTAGCAAGTACAACGCCCTTCAATCAGTAGTAGCACGGTGTGGCTACCAATCACAATGACCGACCAAAGTGGGCATATGTACTGCCTTTGACCAAAGAAATTCGCTGTGTATGGTCAACGTTGACAACTCATAATACGAGTCACAAATAGTCAGAGGGGGAAACAACTGTTTAAGAACACCAGATATCAACTAGTGCACAATGACATTCAATACATTGTGGCACGGTGTGGATACCCTGCACGATGAGTCATCGTGCATGGTATCCACACCTTGGTTGGTCATCGTCGATGACCAACCAAGGTATGCATATGTCACTGGCCATGAGCAAAGAATGTCACCATGTGTGGTCAACTTTGACACCTCAAAACACGAGTCACAAATGGTGACAGTGGAAGATAATAGTTCCTAAATACTAGTTATCGTCTAGAAAGTACAAATACCTTCAATATGTAGTGGCACAGTATGGCTACACTGCACAGGGACCAACCAAAGTATGCATATGTCACTGACCATGATAAAAGAGTTTCACTTCATGTGGTCAATGTTGACAACTCACAACACGATTCCAAGGATATTCAGAGGGGCTAAGAACGGTTTGGGAACAATAGCTATCAACTAGAAAGCACAAAGACCTTCGATACGTATTGACATGGCGTGTTAACCTGGTACCGGGACAAACCAAAGTAGGCATATGTCACTAACCATGACCGAACAGATTTCACAGTGTGAGGTCATTGTTGACAACTCATAAAACGAGTCACAAAGGGTCAGTGGGGGAAACCATGGTTTGGGAACACTAGTTATCAACTAGCAAGTAGAAAGATTTTCAACAAGAAGTGGCATGGTGTGGCTAGCGTGCACAGTGACTAACCAAATGATGCAAAGTCACTGACTATGACCGAAACGTCCACTGTGTGTGGTCAATATTGACAACTCATAACACAAGTCACAACTGGTCAAAGGGATAGGCAATGGTCTGGGAACCCTATGTATTGACTAGAAAGGACAAAGAATTCTGATATTTAGTGGAACGGTGTGGCTAATATGCACACCAAACCACCAAACTAGGCATATGTTACTGACCATGACCAGAGAATTTCAATATGGGTGGTCAACGCTGACCAACCATAACACGAGTCACAAACGGTCAGGGGAGGAAACAATGCTATGGGTATATCAGTTCTAAACTAGCAAGTACAACGACCTTCAGTCAGTAGTAGCACGGTGTGGCTACCATGCACAATGACCGACCAAAGTAGGCATATGTACTGCCTTTGACCAAAGAAATCCGCTATGTGTGGTCAACGTTGACGAACTATAACACGAGTCACAAACGGTCAGGGGAGGAAACAATGCTATGGGTATATCAGTTCTAAACTAGCAAGTACAACGATCTTCAGTCAGTAGTAGCACGGTGTGGCTACCATGCACAATGACCGACCAAAGTAGGCATATGTACTGCCTTTGACCAAAGAAATCCGCTATGTGTGGTCAACGTTGACAACTCATAATACGAGTCACAAATGGCCAGAGGGGGAAACAATGGTTTGGGAACACCAAGTATCAAATAGCAAGCACAAGGAGCTTCAAAACGTTGTGGCATGGTGTGGATACCATGCACGATGACCAACCAAAGTACGGATATATCACTGGCCATGACCAAATAATGTCACTAAGTGTGGTAAAATTTGACAACTCATAACACGAATCACAAATGGTCAGGGTGGACGATAATGGTTTGTGAATACTAGTTATTGACTAGCAAATAACAAATACCTTCAATATGTAGTGGCACAGTGTGGCTACAATGCACAACAACCAACCAAGGTCTGCATATGTCACTGACCACGAACACCAAATTTCACTTCATGTGGTCGACATTTACAGCAAACTACACGAGTCACATATAGTCAGAGGGGGCTCACAATGGTTTGGGAATACTAGCTGTCAACAAGAAAGCACAAAGACCTTCGATGCGTAATGGCACAGCGTGGTAACCATGTACAGTGACAAACCAAGGTAGGCATATGTCACAAACCATGACCAATCGGATTTCACACAGTGTGGTCACCGTTGAAAACTCATAACACGAGTTACAAATGGGCAGTGGGGGAAACCATGACTTGAGAGCAATAGTTATAAAGTAGCTAGTGGAAAGATTTTCAACAAGTAGTTGCACGGTGTGGCTAGCGTGCACAGTGACCAACCAAAGGATGCACACGTGACTGACTATGACCCAAGAAGTCCACTATGTATGGTCAACATTGACAACTCATAGCACGAGTGACAAATGGTCAGATGGAGAGACAGTGGTTTGAGAACCCTATGTATTGACTAGAAAGGACAAAGAACTTCAATACGTAGTGGCATGGTGTGGCTACTATGCACACCAAACAACCAAACTAGGCACGTGTCACCGACCATGATGAAAGAATTTCAATATGGGTGGTCAACATTCACCAACCATAACACGAGTCACAAACGGTCAGGGGGGAAACAATGGTCTGTGAGTATTAGTTCTCAACTAGCAAGTACAGCGACCTTCGATCAGTATAAGCACGGTGTGGCTACCATGCACAATGATTGGCCAAAGTAGGCATATGTACTACCTTTGACCAAAGAAATCCGCTGTGTGTGGTCAGCGTTGACAACTCACAATAGGAGTCACAAATGGTCAGAAGGGGATGTACAGGTTTGGAAACACCAGGTATCAACTAGCAAGCACAAGGACCTTCAATAAGTTGTGGCACGTGGTGGATACCATGCACGATGACCAACCAAAGTAGGCATATGTCACTGACCATGACCAGATACTGTCACTAAGTGTGGTAAACTTTGACAACTCATAACACGAGTCACAAATGGTCAGAGTGGAAGACAGTGGTTTGTGAATACTAGTCATCGAGTAGCAAGTACAAATACCTTCAACATGTAGTGGCACAGCGTGCCTACCATGCAAAGTGACTAACCAAAGTATGCATGTGTCACTGACCATGACCAACGAATTTCACTTCATGTGGTCAGCGTTGAAAACTCACAATATGAGTAACGGATAGTCAAGGGGGGGTAACCTTTGGTTTGGGACCAATAGCTATTGACGAGAAAGCACAAATACCTTAAATACGTAGTGACACGGCGTGGTAACCATGTACAGTGACAAACCAAAGTAGGCATATGTCACTAATCATGACCAAACGAGTTTCACAATGTGTGGTCAATGTTGAAAACTCATCACACGAGTCACAAATGGTCAGCGGAGGAAAGAGCGGATTAGGAACAAGAGCTATCAACTAGCAAGTACGAAGAAGTTCAACAAGTAGTGGCAAGGTGTGGCTAGCATGCACTCTCACCAACCAAAGGATGAAGACGTCACTGACTATGACCGAGGAAGTCCACTATGTGTGGTCAACATTGATTACTCGTAACACGAGTCACGAATGGTGAGAGGGAGAGACAATGGTTTGGGAACCCTATGCATGGACTAGAAAGAACAAATAACTTCAATATGTAGTGGCAAGGTGTTCCTAATATGCCCACAAAACATCCAAACCAGGCATATTTCACTGACCATGACCAGAGAATTTCAACATGGGTGGTCAACGTTGACCAACCATAACACGAGTCACAAACGGTTAGTGGAGGAAACAATGGATTGGGAATATCTGTTCTCAACTAGCAAGTACAGCGACCTTCAATCAGTAGTAGCACAGCGTGGCTACCATGCACAATGACCGACAAAAGTAGGCACATGTACTGTCTTAGACGAAAGCAATCCGCTGTGTCTGGTCAACGTGGACAACTCATAATACAAGTCACAAATGGTAAGAGGGGGAAACAATAGTTTGGGAACACCTGTTGTTCTTCTATGCCCAATGGCCACTACTATGGCTTGACGGACAGGTTGGGCATGCACTGCTCCCTTGGAGTAAGTCCCCCCGACCTTGTTCGTGGTGCAAGTCCAAGCGAGACACAAGAAGTGTAGCGCAACGGATAGCATGTTGGACTTAGGGACAACAGGTCCTGCGATCGAGCCTTGATGTGCGCAGGAGGTTTTTTAACCTTCTAGCATAGGGGAAGTTTCTTAGACATTTCTCCATGCATGAGGAGAGTGCGCCACTTGGCGGTCAGTGGATGCGCCAATTGGCGGACTGGTGAGGTTGTGTGGAGTGACCACCCCAGAAGTGTCACTACCCACATACCTTAGAAGCCAGGCCTAGGACTATATGTACCAAGCTCCTAGCTGCTCCTAGCTGAAATGCTAGGAGCGGACAGCAGGTGCTATTGTGCCGGCCCTGTTTTCTAGTCCGTTTGCCTCAAGCCGGTTGACAACACCAGGAATCAAATAGCAAGCACGAAGAGCTACAATACGTTGTGGCACAGCGTGGATACCATGCACGATGACCAACCAAGGTATGCATATGTCACTGACCATGACCAAAGAATGTCACCATGTGTGGTAAACTTTGACAACTCATAACATGAGTCAGAAATGGTCAGGGTGGAAGACAATGGTTTGTGAATACTAGTAATCGACTAGCAAGTACAAATACCTTCAATAAGTAGTGGCACAGTGTGGCTACAATGCACAGTAACCAACCGAAGCACGCATATGTGACTGACCATGAACAAAGACATTCACTTCATGTGGTCAATGTTGACAACTCACAACACGATTCACAGATATTTAGAGGGGCTAACAACGGTTTGGGAACACTAGCTATCAGCTAGGAAGCACAAAGATCTTCGATACGCAGTGATACGGTGTGGAAATCATGTACAAGGACAAACCAAAGTAGGCATATGTCACTAACCATTACCAAACGGATTTCAGAGTGTGAGGTCAACGTTGAAAACTCATAACACGAGTCACAAATGGTCAGTGGGAGAAACCATGGGTTGGGAACACTAGTTATCAACTAGCAAGTAGACAGATTTTCAACAAGTAGTGGCACAGTGTAGGTGGCGTGCACAGTGACCAACCAAGGGATGCATATGTCACTGACTATGGCCGAAGAAGTCCACTATGTGTGGTCAACATTGACAACTCATAACACGAGTCACAACTGGTCAGAGGGAGAGACAATGTTTTGGGAACCCTATGTATTGACAACAAAGGACAGAGAACTTCCATACGTAGGGGCACGGTGTGGCTAGTATGCACACCAAAGTAGGCATATGTCAATGACCATGACCAGAGAATTTCAATATGGGTGGTCAACGTTGACGAACTATAACACGAGTCACAAACGGTCAGGGGAGGAAACAATGCTATAGGAACATCAGTTATCAACTAGCAAGTACAACGACATTCAGTCAGTAGTAGCACGGTGTCGCTACCATGCACAATGACCGACCTAAGTAGGCATATGTACTGTATTTGATCAAAGAAATCCACCGTGTGTGGTCACATTGACAACTCTTAATACGAGTCACAAATGGTCAGAGGGGGAAACAATGGTTTGGGAACACCAAGTATCAACTAGCAAGCACACGGATCTTCAATACCTTTGGGCACGGTATGGATACCATGCAGAATGAGCAACCAAAGTAGGCATATGTCACTGGCCTTGACCAAATAATGTCACTAAGTGTGGTAAACTTTGACAGCTCATAACACGGGTAACAATTGGTCAGAGTGGAAGACAATGGGTTAAGAATACTTGTTATCGAGTAGCAATTACAAATACATTCAACATGTTGTGGCACAGCGTGGCTACCATGCACAGTGACCGACCAAAGGATGCATATGTCACTGACCATGACCAACAAACTTCACTTCATGTGGTCAACGTTGACAACTCACAACACAAGTCACATATAGTCAAAGGGGCGTAACAATTGTTTGAGAACACTAGCTATTAACTAGAAAGCACAAATTCATTTAACATGTAGTGACACGGCGTGGTAACCATGTATAGTGATAAACAAAAGTAGGCATATGTCACTAACCATGACCAAACGGATCTCACAATGTGTGGTCAACGTTGAAAACTCATAACACGAGTCACAAATGGTCAGTGGGGGAAACCATGGGTTGGGAACACTGGTTATCAACTAGCAAGTAGAACGATTTTCAAGAAGTCGTGGCACGGTGTGGCTAGCGCGAACAGTGACCAACCAACGGATGCATATGTCATTCACTATGATTGAAGAAGCCCACTATGTGTGGTCAACATTGACAACTCATAACACGAGTCACAAATGGTTAGAGGGATAGACAATGGTTTGGGAACCCTATGTATCGACTAGAAAGGACAAAGAACTTCAATACGTAGTGGCCCGGTGTGGCTACTATGCACACAAAACAACCAAACTATGCATATGTCACTGACCATGACCAAATAATTTCAATATGGGTGGTCAACATTCACCAACCACAACACGAGTCACACACGGTCAGGGGAGGAAACAATGCTATGAGAATATCAGTTCTCAACTAGCAAGTACAGAGACCTTCATTCAGTACAAGCATGGTGTTGCTACCATGCACAATGACCGGCCAAAGAAGGCATATGTACTGCCTTTGACCAAAGAAATCCGCTGTGTGTTGTCAACGTTGACAACTCATAATAGGAGTCACAAGTGGTCAGATGGGGAGACAATGGTTTGGGAACACCAGGTATTAACTAGAAAGCACAAAGACCTCCAATACGTTGTGGCACGGTGTGGATACCATGCACGATGACCACCCAAAGTAGGCATATGTCACTGACCATGACCAAATAATTTCACCAAGTGTGGTAAAACTTTGACGATTCATAAGACGAGTCGCGAATGGTTAAAGTGGAAGACAATGGTTTGTGAATACTAGTTATCAAGTAGAAAGTACAAAGACCTTCAATATGTAGTGGCACAGCGTGGCTACCATGTATAGTGACCAACCAAAGTATGCATGTGTCGTTGACCATGACCAACAACCTTCACTTCATGTGGTCAGCGTTGACAACTCACAACACGAGTCAGAGATAGTCAAAGGGGGGAACAATGGTTTGGGAACACTGGCTATTAACTCGAAAGCACAACTACCTTTCAATATGTAGTGACACCGCGTGGTAACCATGTACAGGGACTACCCAAAGTAGGCATATGTCACTAACCATGACCAAAGGGATTTCACCGTGTGTGGTCAACGTTGAAAACTCATAGCACGAGTCACAAATCGTCAGTGGGGGAAACCATGCATTGGGAACACTAGTTATCAACTAGCAAGTAGAAAGATTGTAAAAGAGTAGTGGCACGGAGTGGCTAGCGTGCACAGTGACCAACCAGATGATGCACACGTCACTGACTATGACCAAAGACGCCGACCATGTATGGTCAACATTGACAACTCATAACACGAGTCACAAATGGTGAGGGGGAGAGACAATTGTTTGGGAACCCTATGTATCAACCATGAAGGACAATGAACTTCAGTACGTAGTGGCACCGTGTGGCTACTATGCACACCAAACAACCAAACTAGGCATATGTCACTGACCATGATGAAATAATTTCAATACTAGTGGTCAACATTCACCAACCATAACACAAGTCACAAACGGTCAGAGGGGGAAACAATGGTAAGTGAATATCAGTTTTCAAGTAGTAAGTACAGCGGCCGTTAATTAGTATAAGCACAGTATAGCTACCAAGCACAATGACTGACCAAAGTAGGCATATGTACCACCTTTGACCAGCGAAATCTGCTGTGTGCGGTCAGCGTTGACAACTCATCATAGGAGTCACAAATGGTCAGAGGGGGAGAAATTGGTTTGGGAACACCAGGTGTCAACTAGCAAGCACAAGGACCTTCAATAGGCTGTGGCACGGTGTGGGTACCATGCACGATGACCAACCAAAGTAGGCATATGTCAATCACCATGACCAAATTATGTCACTAAATGTGGTAAACGTTGACAACCCATAACACGAGTCACAAATGGTCAGAGTGGAATACACTGGTTTGTGAATACTAGTCATCAATAAGGGTGATACCGAGTCCAAAATCCCGAGTCTAGCTCTGGACTCGGACTTGCGAGTCCGAGTCCAGTCCTGGACTTGGACTCGCGAGGCCGAGTCCAGGACTCACGAGTCCAATGGGACTTGGACTCGCGAGTCCTCGACTACAACACAGCAAGGTTGGAGCTTATGCCTCATTCTTTCATTCAGGCATGCATTGTATTGCCAATTTTCATCCATTTATGTCCTGTTCTAAGTCACATTGCCTCATAACATGATGCCATATATTGCGTTTGTGGGCAATTTCAGAACGTCATGGACTCAAGACCAGACTTGCGAGTCCGAGTCCAGCCTCAATGACAGACTCGGACTCGCGAGTCCGAGTCTGGACTCGGAATCCCGAGTCTGTCAAGCCGAGTCTCATGGACTTGGTATCACCCTAAGTCATCAAGTAGCAAGTACAACTACCTTTATTAAGTAGTGGCACAGCGTGGCTACCATGCACAGTGACCAACCAACGTATGCATATGTCACTGACCATGACCAACGAATTTCACTTCATGTGGTCAGCGTTGAAAATTCACAACACGAGTCACAGATAGTCAAAGGGGGGTAACATTGCTTTGGGAACACTAGCTATTAACTAGAAAGCACATATACCTTCAATACGTAGTGACACGGCGTGGTAACCATGTACAGTGACAAACCAAAGTAGGCATATGTCACTAACCATGACCAAATGAATTTCACAGTGTGGGGTCAACGTTGAAAACTCATCACACGAGTCACAAATGGTCAGAGGGGGAAACAATGGGTTTGGAACACTATTTATCAACTGGGAAGTACAAAGAACATCAACAAGTAGTGGCACGGTGTGGCTAGCGTGCACAGTGACCAACCAAAGGATGAATACGTCACAGACTATGACCGAAGAAGTCCACTGTGTGTGATCAACATAGACAACTCATAACACGAGTCACGAATGGTCAAAGAGATAGACAATGGTTTTTGAACCCTACGCTTGGACTAGAAAGGACATATGACTTCAATATGTAGTGGCACGGTGTGGCTTATATGCACACCAAACATCCAAACTAGGCATATGTCACTGACCATGACTAGAGAATTTCAATATGGGTGGTCAACATTGACCAACCATAACACAAGTCACAACCGTCAGGGGAGGAAACAATGGTCTGGGAATATCCGTTCTCAACTAGCAAGTACGACATTCAGTCAGTAGTAGCATGGTGTGGCTACCATGTACAATGATCGACCAAAGTAGGCATATGTACTGCCTTCGACGAAAGAAATCCGCTGTGTCTGGTCAACGTCGACATCTCATAATACGAGTCACAAATGGTCAGAGGGGGAAACAATGACTTGGGAACAGCAAGTATCAAATAGCAAGCACAAGAAGCTACAATACGTTGTGGCACGGTGTGGATACCATGCACGATGACCAACCAATGTATGCATATGTCACTGACCATGACCAAAGAATGTCACCATGTGTTGTAAACGTTTACAACTCATAACACGGGTCACAAATGGTCAGGGTTGAAGATAATGGTTTGTGAATACTAGTTATCGACTAGCAAGTACACATACATTCAATATGTACTGGCACAGTGTGGCTACAATGAACAGTGACCAACCAAAGTACGCATATGTTACTGACCATGAACAAAGAATTTCACTTCATGTGGTCAATGTTGACAACTCCGAACACGAGACACAGATATTCAGAGGGGGTAACAATTGTTTGGGAACACTAGCTATCAACACGAAAGCCCAAAGACATTCAATACGTAGTGACACGGTGTGGTAACAATGTACAGTGACAAACAAAAGTAGGCATATGTCACTGACCATGACCAAACGGATTGCACACAGTGTGGTCAATGTTGAAAACTCATAACACGAGTCACAAATGGTCAGTGGGAGAAACCATGGGTTGGGAAGACTAGTTATCAACTAGCGGGTAGAAAGATCCTCAATAAGTAGTGGCACGGTGTGGCTAGCGTGCACATTGACCAACCGAAGGATGCATATGTCACTGACTATGACCAAAAAAACCCACCATGTGTGGTCAACATTGACAACTCATAACTAGAGTAGCAAATGGTTAGAGAGAGAGAGACAATGGTTTGGGAACCCTATGAATATACTAGAAAGGACAAAGAACTTCAATACGTAGTGGCACGGTGTGGCTACTATGCACACCAAACAACTAAAATAGGCATACATCATTGACTATGACCAAATAATATCAATATGGGTAGTCAACATTCACCAACCATAACACGAGTCACAAATGCTCAGAGGGGGAAACAATGGCCTTGGAATATCAGCTATCAGCTAGCAAGTACAGCGACCTTCGATCAGTATAAGCACGGTGTGGCTACCATGCAAAATGACCGACCAATGTAAGCATATGTACTGCCTTTGACCACAGAAATCCGCTGTGTGTGGACAGCGGTGACAACTCATAATATGAATCACAAACGGTCAGAGGGGGAAACAATGGTCTGGGAACATCAAGTATCAAGTAGCAAGCACAAGGACCTTCAACAGGTTGTGGCACAGTTTGGATACCATGCACGATGACCAACCAAAGTAGGCATATGTCACTGACCATGACCAAATAATGTCACTAAGTGTGGTAAACGTTGACAGTTTTTAACACGAGTCACAAATGGTCAGAGTTCAAGACAATGGTTTGTGAATACTATTTATCGAGTAGCAAGTACAAATACCTTTAGTGTGTAGTGGCACAGCATGGCTACCATGCACAGTGACCAGCCAAAAGTATGCATATGTCACTCACCATGACCAACAAATTTCACTTCATGTGGTCAGCGTTGACAACTCACAAAACGAGTCACAGATAGTCAAAGGGAGGTGACAATGGTTTGCGAACACTAGCTATTAAGTAGAAAGCATAGATACCTTTGATATGTAGTGTCACGTCGTGGTAACCATGTACTGTGACAAACCAAAGTAGCCACATGTCACTAACCATGACCAAACAAATTTCACACTGTGTGGTCAATATTGATAACTCATAACACGAGTCAAAATGGTCAAAGGGGAGAACAATGGGTTGGGAACACTAGTTGTCAACTAGCAAGTACGAAGAACTTCAACAAGTAGTAGCATGGTGTGGCTAGCGTGCACAGTGACCAACCAAATGATGAATACGTCACTGACTATGACCAGAGAAGCCCACCATGTGTGGTCAACGTTGACAACTCATAACATGAGTAACGAATGGTTAGAGGGAAAGACAATGATTTGGGAACCCTATGCATGGACTAGAAAGGACAAATAACTTCATTACGTAGTGGCACGGTGTGACTAATATGCACACCAAACAACGAAATAAGGCATATGTCACTGACCATGACCAACAAATTTCAATATGGGTGGTCAACGTTCACCAAGCATAACAGGAGTCACAAACGGTCAGAGGGGGAACCAATGGTTTGGGAATATCAATTCTCAACTAGCAAGTACAGCGCCCTTCAATCAGTATAAGCACGGTGTGGCTACCATGCACAATGACCGACCAAAGAAGGCATATGTAATGCCTTTGACCAAAGATATCCGCTGTGTGTGGACAGCGTTGACAACTCATAACACAAATCACAAATGGTCACAGGGGGTAACAGTGGTATGGGGACATCAGGTATCAACTAGGAAGCACAAAGACCTTCAACAAATTGTGGCATGGTGTGGATACCATGCACGATGACCAACCAAGGTATGCATATGTCACCGTCCATGACCAAAGAATGTCACCATGTGTGGTAAACTTTGACAGCTCATAACACGCGTCACAAATGGTCAGAGTAGAAGATAATGGTTTCTACATACTAGTTATTCACTAGCAAGTACAAATACCCTCAATATGTAGTGGCACAGTGTGGCTACAATGCACAGTGATCAGCCAAAGTATGCATATGTCACTGACCATGACCAACAAATTTCACTTCATGTGGTCAATGTTGACAACTTGCAACACGAGTCACAGATATTCAGAGTGGCTAACAACGCATTGCGGACACTAGCTACCAACTAGAAAGCACAAAGAGCTTAGATACGTAGTGACACGGCGTGGTAACCATGTACAGGGACCAACCAAATAAGGCATATGTCACTAACCATGACCAAACGGATTTCACAGTGTGTGGTCGGCGTTGAGAACTCAGACCACGAGTCACAGATGGTCAGTGGGGGAAACCATGGGTTGGGAACACTATTTATCAACTAGCAAGTAGAAAGATTTTCAACAAGTAATGGCACGGCGTGGCTAGCGTGCACAGCGAACAACCAAAGGATGCATATGTCACTGGGTATGACCGAAGAAGTCCATTATGTGTGGTCAACATTGACCACTCATAACACGAGTCACAAATGGTCAGAGGGAGAGACAATGGTTTGGGAACCCTATGTATCGACTAGAAAGGACAAGGAACATTGATACGTAGTGGCACGGTGTGGCTAATATGCACACCAAACAACCAAACTAGGCATATGTCACTGACCATGACCAGAGAATTTCAATATGGGTTATCAACAATGACCAACCATAACAGGAGTCACAAACAGTCATGGGAGGAAACAATTCTATGGGAATATCAGTTCTCAACTAGCAAGTACAAGGACCTTCACTCAGTAGTAGCACGGTGTGGCTACCATGCACAATGACCGACCAAAGTAGGCATATGTACTGCCTTTGACCAAAGAAATGTGCTGTGTGTGATCAATGTTGACAACTCACAATACGAGTCACAAATGGTCAGAGGGGGAAACTATGGTTTGGGAACACCAAGTATCAGATAGCAAGCACAAGGAGCTTCAACACGTTGTGGCACGGTGTGGATACCATGCACGATGACCAACTAAAGTAGGCATATGTCACTGACCATGACCAAATAATGTCACTATGTGTGGTAAATGTTGACAACTCATAACACGAGTCGCAAATGGTCGGAGTGGAGGACAATGGTTTGTGAATACTAGTATTTGAGTAGCAAGTACAAATACCTTCAACATGCAGTGGCACAATGTGGCTACCATGCACAGTGACCAACCAAAGCATGCATGTCACTGACCATGACCAACAAATTTCACTTCATGTGATCGGCGTTGAAAACTCACAACACGAGTCACTGATAGTCAAAGGGGGGTACGTTTGGTTTGGGAACAATAGTTATTGACTAGAAAGCACAAATATCTTCAATACGTAGTGACACGGCGTGGAACTATGTACAATGACAAACCAAAGTAGGCATATGTCACTAACCATCACCAAATGAATTTCATAGTGTATGGTCAACGTTGAAAACTCATCACACGAGTCACAAATGGTCAGAGGGGGAAACAATGGACTAGGAACTTTTGTTATCAACTAGCAAGTACGAAGAACTTCAACAAGTAGTGGCACGATGTGGCTAGCGTGCACAGAGACCAACCAAAGGATGAATACGTTACCGACTATGACCAAAGAAGTCCACTATGTGTGGTCAGCATTGACAACTCATAACACGAGTCACGAATGGTCAAAGGGAGAGGCAGTGGATTGGGAACCCTATGCCAGTACTGGAAAGGACCGATAACTTCAATATGTAGTGGCACAGTGTGCCTAACATGCACACCAAACATCCAAACTAGGCATATGTCACTGACCATGACCAGAGAAATTTCAATATGGGTGGTCAACGTTGACCAACCATAAGACGAGTCACAAACGGTCAGGGGAGGAAACAATGGTTTGGGAATATCAGTTCTGAGCTAGCAAGTACAACGACCTTCAGTCAGTAGTAGCACGGTGTGGGTACCGTGCACAATGACCGACCAAAGAAGGCATATGTACAGCCTTTGACGAAAGACATCCGCTGTGTCTGGTCAACGTTGACAACCCATAATACGAGTCACAAATGGTCAAAGGGGGAAACAGTGGTTTGGGAACACCAAGTATTAAACAGCAAGCTTAAGGAGCTCCAATATGTTGTGGCACGGTGTGGATAACATGCACGATGACCAACCAAGGTATGCATCTGTCACTGACAATGACCAACAAATGTCACCATGTGTGGTAAACGTTTACAGCTCATAACACGAGTCACAAATGGCCAGGGTGGAAGACAATGGTTTGTGAATAATAGCTATTGAGTAGCAAATATAAATACCTTCAATATGTAGTGGCACAGCGTGGCTACAATGCACAGTGACCAACCAAAGTATGTATATGTCACTGACCATGAACAAAGAATTTCACTTCATGTGAAATTCAAACACAATTCACAGATATCCAAAGGGGCTAACAACGGTTTGGAAACACTAGCTATCAGCTAGAAACCACAAAGACCTTGGATACGTAGTGATACGGCGTGGTAATCATGTACAGGGACAAACCAACGTAGGCACATGTTACTAACCATGACCAAACGGATTTCACAGTGTGAGGTCAACATTGAAAACTCATAACACGAGTCATAAATGGTCAGTGGGGGAGTGGGTTGGGAACACTGGTTATCAACTAGCAAGTAGAAAGATTTTCAATAAGTAGTGGCTCGGTGTGGCTAGCGTGCATAGTGACCAACCAAAGGATGCATATGTCACTGACTATGATCGAAGAAGTCCACTATGTGTGGTCAACATTGACAACTCATAACACAAGTCACAAGTGGTCGGAGGGAGAGACAATGGTTTGGGAACCCTGTGTATTGACTATAAATGACTATAAAGAACTTCAATATGTAGTGGCAAGGTGTGGCTAATATCCACACCAAACAACCAAACAAGGCATATGTCACTGACCATGACAAGAGAATTTCAATATGGATGGTTAACGTTAACCAACCAGAACACGAGTCACAAACGTTCAGTGGAGGAAACAATGCTATTGGAATATCAGTTATCAACTAGCAAGTGCAACGACCTTCTGTCAGTAGTAGCACGGTGTCGCTACCATGCACAATGACCAACCAAAGTAAGCATATGTACTGCCTTTGACCAAAGAAATCCACCGTGTGTGGTCAACGTTGACAACTCATAATACGAGTCACAAATGGTCTGGAGGGGGGGAAACAATGGTTTGGGAACACCAAGTATCAACTAGCGAGCACAGTGAGCTTCAAAACGTTTTGCCACGGTGTGGATACCATGCGCTATGACAAACCAAAGTAGGCATATGTCACTGACCATGACCAAACAATGTCACTAGGTGTTGTAAACTTTGACACATCATAACACGAGTCACAAATGGTCAGAGTGGAAGACAATGGTTTGTGGATACTAGCTATCAAGTAGCAAGTACAAAGACATTCAATATGTAGTGGCACAGCATGGCTACCATGCACAGTGACCACCCATAGGATGCATATGTCACTGACCATGACCAACAAACTTCACTTCATGTGGTCAACATTGACAACTCACAACACCAGTCACATACAGTCAAAGGGGGATAACAATGGGTTGGGAACACTAGCAATCAAGTAGAAAGCACAAATACATTAAATATGCAGTGACACGGGTTGGTAACCATGTACAGTGACAAACAAAAGTAGGCATATGTCACTAACCATGACGAAACGCATTACACAGTATGTGGTCAACGTTGAGAACTCATAACACAAGTCACAAATGGTCAGTGGGGGGAACCATGGGTTGGTAGCACTAGTTTCCAACTAGCAAGTAGAACGATTTCCAACAAGTAGTGGCACGCTGTGGCTAGCGTGCACAGTGACCAACCAAAGGATTCATATGTCACTGACTATGAATGAAGAAGTCCACTATGTGTGGTCAACATTGACAACTCATAATACGAGTCACAGATGGTCAGAGGGAAAGACAATGGTCTGGGAACCGTATGTATCGACTAGAAAGGACAAAGAAGTTCAATACGTAGTGGCGCGGTGTGGCTACTATGCACACCAAACTACCAAACTAGGCATGTATCACTGACCATGACCAGATAATTTCAATATGGGTGGTCAACGTTGACCAACCATAACACGAGTCACAAACGGTCAGGGGAGGAAACAATGCTATGGGAATATCAGTTCTCAACTAGCAAGTACAACGACCTTAAGTCAGTAGTAGCACGGTGTGGCTACCATGCACAATGACCGACCAAAGTAGGCATATGTACTGCCTTTGACAAGAGATATCCACCGTGTGTGGTCAACGTTGACAACTCATAATACCAGTCACAAATAATCAGAGGGGGAAACAATGGTTTGGGAACACCAAGTATCAAATAGCAAGCACAAGGAGCTTGAATACGTTGTGGCACGGTGTGGATACCATGCACGATGACCAACCAAAGTAGGCATATGTCACTGACCAAGACCAAATAATGTCACCAAGTGTGGTAAACTTTAACAACTCATAACACGAGTCACGAATGGTCAGGGTGGAAGATAATGATCTGTGAGTACTAGTTATTGACTAGCAAGTACAAATACCTTTAATGTGTAGTGGCACGGTGTGGGTACAATGCACAGTGACCAACCAAAGTTTCATATGTCACTGACCATGAACAAAGAATTTCACTTCATGTGGTCAACATTTACAACTCACAACACGAGTCACAGATAGTCAGAGGGGGTTAACAATGGGTTGGGAACACTAGCTGTCAACAAGAAAGCACAAATACCTTTGATACGCAATGACACGGCGTGGTACCCATGTACAGTGAAACCCCAAAGTAGGCATATGTCACAACACATGACCAAATGGATGTCACAGTGTGTGGTCAACGTTGAAAAATCATAACACGTGTCACAAATGATCAGTGGGGGAGACCATGGGTTGGGAACACAAGTTATCAACTGGCAAGTAGAGAAATTTCAACAAGTAGTGGCACGGTGTGGCTAGCGTGCACAGTGACCAAACAAAGGATGCACACATGACTAACTAGGTATGGTCAACATTGACAACTCATAATTAGAGTCACAAATGGTCAGAGGGAAAAACAATGGTCTGAAAACCCTATGTATCGACTAGAAAGGAGAAAGAATTTCATTACGTAGTGGCACGGTGTGGCTTTTATGCACACCAAACAACCAAACTAGGCATATGTCACTGACACAGATGAAAGTATTTCAATATGAGTGGTCAACATTCACCAACCATAACAGGAGTCAAAAACGGTCAGAGGGAGAAGCAATGGTCTGTGAATATCACTTCTCAACTAGCAATTAGAGAGACCTTCAATCAGTATAAGCACGGTGTGGGTACCATGCACAATGACCGAACAGAGTAGGCATATATACTACCTTTGACCAAAGACATCCACTACGTGTGGGCAGCGTTGACAACTCATAATAGGAGTCACAAATGGTCAAAGGGGGGTGACAATGGTTTGGGAACGCCAGGTATCAACTAGCAAGCACAAGGACCTTCAATAAGTTGTGGCATGGTGTGGATACCATGCACGATGACCAACCAAAGTAGGCATATGTCACTGACCATGACCAAATAATGTCAGTCTGTATGGTAAACAGAACACGAGTCACAAATGGTCAGAGTGGAAGACAATGGTTTGTAAGTACTAGTCATTGAGTAGCAAGTACAAATACCTTCAATATGTAGTGGCACAGCGTGGCTACCATGCACAGTGACCAATTAAAGTGTGCATATGTCACCGACCATGACCAACAAATTTCGCTTAATGTGGTCAGCGTTGAAAACTCACAACACGAGTTATAGATAGTCAAAGGGGGGTAACATTGGTTTTAGAACAATAGCTATTGACTAGAAAGCACAAATACCTTCAATGCGTAGTGACACTGCGTGATAACCATGTACAGAGAAAACCAAAGTAGGCATATGTCACTAACCATGACCAAACAAATTTTACAATGCGTGGTCAACGTTGAAACTCATCACACGAGTCACAAATGGTCAGAGGGGGAAACAATGGATTAGGAGCACTAGTTATCAACTAGCAAGTACGAAGAATTTCAACAAGCAGTGGCACGGTGTGGCTAGTGTGCAGAGTGACCAACCAAATGATGAATACGTCACTGACTATGACTGAAGGAGTCCACTATGTGTCGTCAACATTGACAACTCATAACACGAGTCACAAATGGTCAGAGGGAGAGACATTGGTTTGGGAACCCTATGCATGTACTAGAAAGGACAATGAACTTAAATATGTAGTGGCACGGTGTGGCTTTTATGCACACCAAACGTCCAAACTAGGCATATGACCATGACCAGAGAATTTCAATATGGGTGGTCAACGTCGACCAACCATAACATGAGTCAAAAACGGTCAGTGGAGGAAACAATGGTTTGGGAATATCAGTCCGCAACTAGCAAGTACAATGACCTTCTGTCTATAGTAGCACGGTGTGGCTACCATGCACAATGACCGACCAAAGTAGGCATATGTACTGCCTTTGAGGAAAGAAATCCGCTGTGTCTGGTCAACGTCGACAACTCATCATACGAGTCACAAATGGTCAGAGGGGGAAACAATGGGTTGGGAACACCAAGTATCAACTAGCAAGTACACGTAGCTTCAATGCATTTTGGCACGGCGTGGATACCATGCACGATGACCAACCAAAGTAGGCATATGTCACTGATCATGACCAAATAAGGTCACCAAGTGTGGTAAACTTTGACACCTCATAACACGAGTCACAAATGGTCAGAGTGGAAGACATTGGTTTGTGAATACTAGTTATCAAATAGCAAGTTAAAATACCATCAACATGTAGGGGCACAGCGTGGCTACCATGTATTGTGACCAACCAAAGCATGCATGTGTCACTGACCATGACCAACAAATTTCACTTGATGTGGTCAGCATTGACAACTCACAACACGACTCACGGATAGTCAAGGGGGCGTAACAATGGTTTGGGAACACTAGCTATTAACTAGAGAGCACAACTACCTTCAATACATAGTGACACCGCGTGGTAACCATGTACAAGGAAAAACCAAAGTAGGCATATGTCTCTAACCATGACCAAACGGATTTCACAGTGTGTGGACAACGTTGAAAACTCATAACACGAGTCACAAATGGTCAGTGGGGGAACCCATGGCTTGGGAACACTAGTTATCAAGTAGCAAGTAGAAAGATTTTCAACAAGTAGTGGCACGGTGTGGCTAGCGTGCACAGTGACCAACTAAAGGATGTACACGTCACTGACTATGACCGAAGATGTCCACTATGTATGGTCAACATTGAGAACTCATAACACGAGTCGCAAATGGTCAGACGCAGAGACAATATTTTGGGAACCCTATGTATCAACTAGAAAGGACAAAGAACTTCAATACGCAGTGGCACGGTTTGGCTACTATGCACACCAAACAACCAAACCAGGAATATGTCACTGACCATTATGAAAGAATTACAATATAAGTGGTCAACATTCACCAACCACAACACGAGTCACAAACGGTCAGAGAGGGAAACAATTGTATGTGAATATCAGTTATCAAGAAGCAAGTACAGCGACCTTCAATCAGTATAAGCACGGTGTGGCTACCATGCACAATGACCGACCAAAGTAGGCATATGTACTACCTTTGAACAAAGAAATCTGCTGAGTGTGGTCAGCGTTGACAGCTCACAATAGGAGCCACAAACGGTCGGAGGGGGAGGAAATGGTCTGGGAACACGAGGTGTCAACTAGCAAGCAAAAGGACCTTCAATAAGTTGTGGCACGGTGTGCGTACCGTGCACCATGACCAACCAAAGTAGGTATATTTCACTGAACACGACCAAATAATGTTACTAAGTGTGGTAAACTTTGACAGCTCATAGCACGAGTCACAAATGGTCAGAGTGGAAGACAATGGTTTGTGAATACTAGTTTTTGGGTAGCAGGTACAAATACCTTCAATATGTAGTGGCAGAGCGTGGCTACCATGCACAGTGGCCAACCAAAGTATGCATATGTCACTGACCATGACCAACAAATTTCACTTCATGTGGTCAGCGTTGACAACTCACAACACGAGTCAAAGATAGTCAAAGGGGGATGACAATGGTTTGGGAACACTGGCTATTAACTAGAAAGTACAAATACCTTTAATATGTAGTGACACGGCGTGGTAACCACGTACAGTGACAAACCAAAGTAGGCATACATCACGAACCATGCCCAAACGGATTTCACAGTGTGTGGTCAACATTGAAAACTCATAACACGAGTCACAAATGGTCTGTGGGGTGCGCTGGGAACACTAGTTATCAACTAGCAAGTAGAAAGATTTTCAGCAAGCAGTGGCACAGTGTGGCTAGCGTGCACAGTGACCAACCACAGGATGTACACGTCACTGACTATGACCGAAGAAGTCCAGAATGTATGGTTATCATTGACAACTCATAACACGAGTCACAAATGGTCAGAGGGAGAGACAATGGTTTGGGAACCTTATGTATCGACTAGAAAGGACAAAGAACGTCAATACATAGTGGCGCGGCGTGGCTACTTTATACACCAAACAACCAAACTAGGCATATGTCACCGACCATGAGGAACGAATATTTCAATTTGGGTGGTCAATATTCACCAACCATAACACGAATCACAAACGGTCTAAGGGGGAAACAATGGTCTGTGAATGTCAGTTTTCAACTAGAAAGTACGGCGACCTTCAATCAGTAAAAGCACGGTGTAGCTACCATGCACAATGACTGACCAAACTAGGCATATGTACTACCTTTGACCAAAGAAATCCGATGTGTGTGATGAGCATTGACAACTCATAATAGGAGCCACTAATGGTCAGAGGGGAGAAAATGGTTTGGGAACACCAGGTATCATCTAGCAAGCTCAAGGACCTTCAATACGTTGTGGCACGGTGGGGATACCATGAACGATGACCAACCAAAGTAGGCATATGTCACTGACCATGACCAAAGAATATCACTAAGTGTGTTAAACTTTGACAATTCATAACACAAGTCACGAATGGTCTGGGTGGAAGAGAATGGTTTGTGAATACTTGTTTTTGACTAGCAAGTACAAATTCTTTCAATATGTAGGGGCAGAGCGTGGCTACCATGCACAGTGACCAACCAAAGTATGCATATGTCACTGACCATGACCAACGAATTTCACTTCGTGTGGTCAGCGTTGACAACTCACAGCATGAGTCACTGATAGTCAGAGGGGGGTAACAGTGGTTTGGGAACACTAGCTATCAAGTAGAAAGCACAAAGACCTTCAATACGTAATGATACGGCATTGTAACCACGTACAGTGACAACCCAAACAAGGCACTTGTCACAACCCATGACCAAAGAATTTCAATATGGGTGGTCAACGTTCACAACCCATAACATGAGTCACAAATGGTCTGAGGGGGAAATATGGTTTCAAAACACTATGTATCTTCTAGCAAGTACAAAGATCTTTCGAATGAATTGGCACGGTGTGGCTACCGTGCACAATGACCTATCCAAGTAGGCATACATCGCTGCTCATGACCAAAGAAGTTTAGTGTGTGTGGTCAACGTTCACAACTCATAATACAAGTCAAGAATGGGCAGAGGGAGAAACAATGGTTTGGGAATACTCGATATCGACTAGCAAGTACAAATACATTTGGTAAGTGGTGGCACGGTGTGGCTACCATGCACAATGACCAACCAAATTATGCTTGTGTCACTAAATATCATAAAACGAGTTTCACTGTGTGTAGTTAACTTTCCTTCTTACGGCTGGTCAATCAGAGCAATGGCTGAGAGGTTATTCAAGCTCAAAGTTGCAACGATGGAAATCCCGTCTGCGTCAAGTTTTTATGACTAAACTAACTTTGTTATCATTGATACTTCTGAAAACTACCCTCTAATCTTACACCCCCCTTTTTTATGCCCTTTACCAATATGAACCCTTATAATGTCATTTGGACAACATATGAACACCATGTGAGTTGGCTTAGTGCTTATAAAGTTAGATTATGGAGCGGTAGGTCCTGGGTTTGAATCATCGTACACGCAAGACAGAATAGGCTCGCGACCTGGGGAGGGGGGGGGGGCGGCCGTGTTGTGATATCCAAACTCTACCTTCAAGCCTAAGCCGTGGAGGGGGGGGGGTAGGGGGG
>SZWC01000016.1:446646-465526 GCA_023375785.1 Penium margaritaceum | reverse complement strand
GGCACAACTCTGGCACAACTTTGGCACAACTCTGGCACAACTCTGGCACAACTCTGGCACAACTCTGGCACAACTCTGGCACAACTCTGGCACAACTCTGGCACAACTCTGGCACAACTCGGGTACATCTCCGGCACAACTCTGGCACATCTTTGGCACAACCCTTGCACAACTCTGGAAAAACCCTGGAACAACTTTGGCTCAACTCTAGCACAACTCTGGCACAACTCCGGTACAACTCTGGCACATTTCTGGCACAAATCTTGCACAACTTTGGCACAACTCTGGCACAACTCTGGCACACCTCTGGCACAACTCTGGCACAACTCAGGCATAACACTGGGACAACTATGGCATAACTCTGGCACAACTCTGGCACAGCTCTGGCATGACTCTGGCACAACTCTCACACAACTCTTGCACAACTCTGGGACAACTCTGGCACAACTCTGGCACAACTATGGCACAACTCTGGCATAACTCTGGCACACCTTTAGCACAATTCTGGCACAACTGTGGCACAACTGTGGCACACCTTTGGGACAACTGTGGCACAAATGCGGCACAGCTCAGGCACAACTCTGGCACACCTTTGGCACAACTGTGGCTCAAATCCGGCACATCTCTGGCACAACTGTGGCACAATCCTGGCACAACTCTGGCACAACTCAGGCACAACCCTGGCACAACATTGGCACAACTCTGGCACAACTCTGGCACAATTCTGGCAATACACTGCCACAACTCTGGCACAACTCTGGCACAACTCTGGCACAGCTATGGCACAACTCTAGCGCAACTCTGGTACATCTCTGGCACAACTCTAGCACAACTCTTGCACAACCCTGGCATAACGCTGGCACAACTCTGGTTCAACTCTGGCACAACTCTGGCACAACTGTGGCACAACTCGGGAACAACTCTGGCACACTTATGGCATAACTTTGACACAACTCCGGCATAGCTCTGGCACAACTCTGGCACAACTCTGGCACAACTCTGGCACAACTTTGGCACAATTCTGGCACAACTCTGGCACAACTCTGGCACAATTCTGGCACAACTCTGGCACAACTCCGGCACAACTCTGGCACATGTTTGGCACAAGTCTTGCCCAACTCTGGCAAAACTCTTGCACAACGCTGGCACAACTATGGCACAACTCTGGCACAACTCTGGCACAACTCTAGCACAACTCTGGCACAACTCTGGCACAACTTTGGCAAAACTCTGTCACAACTCTGGCACTAGTCTGGCACAACTCTGGCATAACTCTGGCACAACTCTGGCACAACTCGGGCACAACTTTGGCACAACTCTGGCACAACATTGGCACAGCGCTGGCACAACTCTGGCACAACTCTGGATCAACTCTGGCACAACTCTGGTACAACTCTGGCACAACTCTGGCACAACACTGGCACAACTTGGGCACAACTCCGGCACAACTCTGGCACAACTTTGGCACAACTCTGGCACAACTCTGGCGAAACTCTGGCACTACTCTCGCACAACTATGACACAACTCTGGCACAAATCTGGCATAACTCTGTAACAACTATGGCATAACTCTGGCACAACTCTGGCACAACTATGGCACAGCTCTGGCACGACTTCGGCACAACTGTGGCAAACATTTGGGACACTTCTGGCACAAATCTGGCACTACTCTGGCACAACTCTGCCACAACTCTGCCACAACTCTGTCACAACTCTGGCACAACTCTGGCACAACTCTGGCACAACTCTGGCAAACATTTGGGACACTTCTGGCACAAATCTGGCACTACTCTGGCACAACTCTGCCACAACTCTGCCACAACTCTGTCACAACTCTGGCACAACTCTGGCACAACTCTGGCACAACTCTGGCATAACTCTGGCACACCTTTGGCACAATTCTGGCACAACTGTGGCACAACTATGACACAACTTTGGCACAACTGTGGCACAAATGCGGCACAACTCTGGCACAACTCTGGCTCAAATTTGGCACAACTGTCGCACAAATCCGGCACAAGTCTGGCACAACTCTGGCACAACCCTGGCTCAACTATGGCACAACACCGGCACAACCCTGGCACAAATTTTGCACGACTCTCGCACAACTCTGGCACCACCCTGGCAATACACAGCCACAACTCTGGGACAGCTTTGACACAACCCTGGCACAGCTCTGGCACAACTCTAGCGCAACTCTGGCACAAATATGGCAGAACTCTGGCACAACTCTGGCACAACTCTGACACAACTCTGGCACAACTCTGGCACAACTATGGCAGAACTCTGGCACAACTCTGGCACAACTCTGACACAACTCTGGCACAACTCTGGCACAAATATGGCAGAACTCTAGCACAACTCTGGCACAACCCTGGCATAACTCTAGCACAACTCTGGCACAACTCTGGCACAACTCTGGCACAACTCTGGCACAACTCGGGCACAACTCCGACACAACTCTGGGACATCTTTCGCACAACTCTGGCACAACTCTGTTAAAACCCTGGCACAACTCTGGCACAACTCTAGCACAACTCTGGCACAACTCTGGCACAACTCTGGCACAACTCTGGCACAAATCTGGCACAACTTTGGCACAACTCTTGCACAACTCTGGCACACATCGGGCACAACTCTAACACAACTCAGGCATAACTCTGGCACAACTATGCCATAACTCTGGCACAACTCTGGCACAGCTTTGACATGACTCTGGCACAACTCTGGCACAACTCTGGCACTATACTGCCACGACTCTGGCACAACTCTGGCACAACTCTGGCACAACTCTCGCACAACTCTGGCACAACTATAGCACAACTCTGGCACAACTCTGGCACAAATCTGGCATAACTCTGGCACACCTTTGGCACAATTCTGGCACAACTGTGGCACATCTCTGGCACACCTTTGGCACAACTGTGGCACAAATGCGGCACAATTCTGGCACAACTCTGGCACACCTTTGGCACAACTGTGGCACAAATCCAGCACAACTCTGGCACAACTGTGGCAAAACCCTGGCACAACTCTGGCACAACTCAGGCACAACCCTGGCACAACTTTTGCACAACTCTGGCACAACTCTGGCACAACTCTGACAATACACTGCCACAAATCTAGCACAACCCTGGCACAACTCTGGCACAGCTCTGGCACAACTCTAGCGCAACTCTGCCACAACTCTGGCACAACTCTAGCACAACTCTTGCACAACCCTGGCATAAATCTGGGACAACTCTGGCACAACTCTGGCACAACTCTGGGACAACACTGGCACAACTCCGGCACAACTCGGGCACAACTCTGGCACAACTTTGGCACAACTCTGGCGAAACTCTGGCACTACTCTAGCACAACTATGATACAACTCTTGCACAAATCTGGCATAACTCTGGCACAACTATGGCATAACTCTGGCACAACTCTGGCACAACTATGGCACAGCTCTGGCACGACTTTGGCACAACTGTGGCAAACATTTGGGACACTTCTGGCACAAATCTGGCACTACACTGGCACAACTCTGCCACAACTCTGCCACAACTCTGTCACAACTCTGGCACAACTCTGGCACAACTCTGGCACAACTCTGGCACAACTCTGGCACAACTCTGGCACAACTCTGGCATAACTCTGGCACACCTTTGGCACAATTCTGGCACAACTGTGGCACAACTCTGACACAACTTTGGCACAACTGTGGCACAAATGCGGCACAACTCTGGCACAACTCTGGCTCACTTTTGGCACAACTGTCGCACAAATCCGGCACAACTCTGGCACAACTGTGGCACAACCCTGGCACAACTATCGCACAACACCGGCACAACCCTGGCACAACTTTTGCACGACTCTGGCACAACTCTGGCACCACCCTGGCAATATACAGCCACAACTCTGGGACAGCTTTGACACAACCCTGGCACAGCTCTGGCACAACTCTAGCGCAACTCTGGCACAACTCTGGCACAACTCTAGCACAACTCTGGCACAACCCTGGCATAACTCTGGCACAACTCTTGCACAACTCTGGCACAACTCTGGCACAACTCGGGCACAACTCCGGCACAACTCTGGCACATCTTTCGCACAACTCTGGCAAAACTCTGTTAAAACCCTGGCACAACTCTGGCACAACTCTAGCACAACTCTGGCACAACTCTGGCACAACTCTGGCACAACTCTGGCACAACTCTGGCACAACTCTGGCACAACTCTGGCACAACTCTGGCACACCTCTGGCACAACTCTGGCACAACTTTGGCACAACTCTGGCACAACTCTGGCACACATCTGGCACAACTCTGGCACAACTCAGGCATAACTCAGGCACAACTATGGCATAACTCTGGCACAACTCTGGCACAGCTTTGGCATGACTCTGGCACAACTCTGGCACAACTCTGGCACTATACTGCCACGACTCTGGCACAACTCTGGAACAACTCTGGCACAACTCTTGCACAGCTCTGGCACGACTATAGCACAACTCTCGCACAACTCTGGCACAAATCTGGCATAATTCTGGCACACCTTTGGCACATTTATGGCACAACTGTGGCACATCTCAGGCACACCTTTGGCACAACTGTGGCACAAATGCGGCACAACTCTGTCACAACTCTGGCACACCTTTGGCACAACTGTGGCACAAATCCAGCACAACTCTGGCACAACTGTGGCAAAACCCTGGCACAACTCTGGCACAACTCAGGCACAACCCTGGCACACCTTTTGCACAACTCTGGCACAACTCTGGCAGAACTCTGACAATACACTGCCACAAATCTGGCACAACTGTGGCACAACTCTGGCACAGCTCTGGCACAACTCTCGCACAACTATGATACAACTCTGGCAAAACCTCGGCACAACTCTGGCACAACTCTGGCACGACTCTGGCAGAACTTTGGCACAACTCTGGCAGAACTTTGTCACAACTCGGGCACTTCTCTGGCACAACTCTGGCACAACTCTGGCACGACTCTGGCAGAACTTTGGCACAACTCTGGCAGAACTTTGTCACAACTCGGGCACTTCTCTGGCACAACTCTGGCATAACTCTGGCACAACTCTGGCATAACTCTGGTACAACTATGGCATAACTCTGGCACAACTCTGGCACAACTATGGCACAGCTCTGGCACAACTTTGGTACAACTGTGGCAAACATTCGGCACAATTCTGGCACAACTCTGGCACTACTCTGGCAAAACTCTGCCACAACTCTGCCACAACTCTGGCACAACTCTGGCACAACTCTGGCACAACTCTGGCACAACTCTGGCATAACTCTGGCACACCTTTGGCACAATTCTGGCACAACTGTGGCACAACTCTGGCACAACTTTGGCACAACTCTGGCACAACTCTGGCACAACTCTGGCACAACTCTGGCACAACTCTGGCATAACTCTGGCACACCTTTGGCACAATTCTGGCACAACTGTGGCACAACTCTGGCACAACTTTGGCACAACTGTGGCCCAAATGTGGCACAACTCTGGCACAACTCTGGCACACTTTTGGCACAACTGTGGCACAAATCCGGCACAACCATGGCACAACTGTGGCACAACCCTTGCACAACTCTGGGACAACTCAGGCACAACCCTGGCACAACTGTGGCACGCCTCTGGCACAACTCTGGCACAACTCTGGCACAACTCTGGCACAACTCTGGCACAACTCGGGCACAACTCTGGCACAACTCTGGCACATCTTTGGTGCAACTATGGCACAATTCTGGCAAAATTCTGGCATAACTCTCGCACAACTATGACACAACTCTGGCAAAACCTCGGCACAACTCTGGCACAACTCTGGCACGACTCTGGCAGAACTTTGGCACAACTCTGGCAGAACTTTGTCACAACTCGGGCACTTCTCTGGCACAACTCTGGCATAACTCTGGCACAACTCTGGCACAACTCTGGCACGACTCTGGCAGAACTTTGGCACAACTCTGGCAGAACTTTGTCACAACTCGGGCACTTCTCTGGCACAACTCTGGCATAACTCTGGCACAACTATGGCATGACTTTGGCACAACTTTGGCACAACTATGGCACAGCTCTGGCACAATTTTGGCACAACTGTGGCAAACATTCGGCACAACTCTGGCACAACACTGGCACAACTCTGGCAGAACTCTGGCACAACTCTGGCACAACTCTGGCACAACTCTAGCGTAACTCTGGCACAACTCTGGCATAACGTTGGCACAACTTTGGCACAACAGTGGCACAACTCTGGCACAACTTTGGCTCAACATTGGCACAAATCGAGCACATCTCTGGCACAACTCTGGAACAACTATGGCACACCTCTGGCACAGCTCTGGCACTACTCTGGCACAACTCTGGTATAACTCTGGCACAACTCTGGCACAACTCTAGCATAACTTTGGCACAACTTTGGCAAAACTATGGCAAAACTCTAACACAACTTTGGCACACCTGTGCCACAAATCGAGCACAACTCTTGCACAACTCTGGCACAACTATGGCACAACTGTGGCATAAGTCTGGCACAATTCTGGCACAAGTCTGGCACAACTCTGGCCCATCTCTTGCACAACCCTGGCACCACTCTGGCACAACTCTGGCACTATCTGGCACAACTCTAGCACAACGCTTTAACAACTCTGGAATATTCCTTGCACAACTCTGCCACAACTCTGGCACAACTCTGGCACAACTCTGGCACAACTCTGGCACGGCTCTGTCACAACTCTGGCACAACTCTGGCACTACTCTGGCACAACTCTGGCACAACTCTGGAACAACTATGGTACAACTCTGGCAGATTTCTGGCATAACTCTGGCACAAATCTGGCACATATCTGGCACAACTCTAGCACAACTCTCGCACAACTTTGGCACAACTCTCACATAACTCTGGCACACCTCTGGCAGAACTCTGGCACAAATGTGGCACAACTCTTGCTCAACTCTGGCACAACTCTGGCACAACCCTGGCACAACTGTGGCACAACTCTGGCACAACTCTGGCACAACTCTGGAATAACTATGGCACAATTCTGGCACACCCCTGGCACATCCATGGCACAACTCTCGCACAACTCTGGCACACCTCTGGCACAACTCTGGGACAACTATGGCACAACTCTGGCACAACTCTGGCATAACTCTTGCACAACTCTGGCACAACCCTGACACAACTCTGGCACAACCCTGGCACATCTCTGGCACATCTCTCGCACAACTCTGGCACAACTCTGGCACAACTATGGCACAACTCTCGCACATCTCTTGCACAACTCTGGTACAACTCTGAAACAACTCTGGCACCATTCCGGCACAACTCAAGCACAAATTTGGCACAACTCTGGCACAACTCTGGCACAACTCTGGCACAACTCTGGCAAAACTCTGGCACAACTCAGGCACAACCCTGGTACAACTCTGGCACAACTCTGGCACAACTCTGGCACAACTCTGGCACAACTCTGGCACAACGCTGGCACAACTCTGGCACAACTCTGGCACAACTCTGGGACAACTCTGGCACAACTCTGGCATAACTCTGGCACAACTTTGGCACAACTGTGGCACAACTGTGGCACACCTTTGGCACAACTGTGGCACAAATTGAGCACTAATCTGGCACAACTCTGCCACAACTATGGCACAACTCTGGCACAGCTCTGGCACAACTCTGGCACAACTCTGGCACAATTCTGGCATAACTCTGGCACACCTTTGGCAAAATTCTGGCACAACCGTGGCACAACTCTGGCACACCTTTGGGACAACTGTGGCACAAATGCGGCACAACTCTGACACAATTCTGGCACACCTTTGGCACCACTGTGGCACAAATCCGGCACAACTCTAGCTCAACTGTGGCACAACCCTGGCACAACTCTGGCACAACTCTGGCACAACCCTGGCACAACTCTGGCACAACTCTGGCACAACTCCGGCACAACTCTGGCACAACTCTGGCACGACTCTGGCACAACTCTGGCACAACTCTAGCAGAACTCTGGCACAACTCTGGCACAACTCCAGCATAACTCTGGTACAACTCTGGCACAACTCGGGCACAACTCCGGCACAACTATGGCACAACTTTGGCACAACTCCAGCATAACTCTGGTACAACTCTTGCACAACTCTGGCACACGTCTGGCACAACTCTGGCACAACTCTGGCACAACTCTGGTACAACTCTTGCACAACTCGGGCACAACTCCGGCACAATTCTGGCACATTTTTGGCACACCTCTGGCACAACCCTGGCAAAATTCTGGCACAACTCTCGCACACTATGGCACAACTCTGGCACAACTCTGGCACAACTCTGGCACAACTCTGGCACGACTCTGGCAAAACTTTGGCACAACTCTGGCAGAACTTTGTCACATCTCGGGGACTACTCTGGCACAACTCTGGCATAACTCTGGCACAACTATGGCATAACTTTGGCACAACTTTGGCAAAACTGTGGCACAGCTCTAGAACAACTTTAGCACAACTGTGGGCAAAATTCGGCACAACTCTGGCACACCTCTGGCACAACTTTGGCAGAACTCTGGCACAACTCTGGCACAACTCTGGCACAACTCTAGCGCAACTCTGGCACAACTCTGGCATTACTCTGGCACAACTTTGGCACAACAGTGGCACAAATCTGAGACACCTTTGGCACAACATTGGCACAAATCGAGCACAACTCTGGCAGAACTCTGGCACAACTATGGCACAACTCTGGCACAACTATGGTACAACTATGGTACAACTCTGGTACAACTCTGGCACAAATGTGGCATAACTCTGGCACAACTTTGGCAAAACTGTGGCACAACTCTGGCACAACTTTGGTACACCTGTGGCACAAAACGAGTACAACTCTGGCACAACTCTGTTACAACTATGGCACAACTCTGGCATAACTCTGGCACAACTCTGGCACAAGTCTCGCACAACTCTGGCACATCTCTTGCACAACCCTGGCACCACTCTGGCACAACTCTGGCACTATCTGGCACAACTCTGGCACATAACTTGAACAACTCTGGAATAACCCTGGCACAACTCTGCCACAAATCTGGCACAACTCTTGCACAACTCTGGCACAGCTCTGGCACAACTTTGGCACAACTCTGGCACTACTGTGGCACAACCATGGCACGACTCTGAAACAACTCCGGCTCAACTCTGGTACAACTCTGGCACAACTCTGGCACAACTCTGGCACAACTCTGGCACAACTTTGGCACAACTCTGGCACTACTGTGGCACAACCATGGCACGACTCTGAAACAACTCCGGCTCAACTCTGGTACAACTCTGGCACAACTCTGGCACAACTCTGGCACAACTCTGGCACAACTCTGGAACAACTCTGGCACAACTCTGGCACATTTCTGGCATAACTCTGGCACAAATATGGCACATTTCTGGCACAACTCTGGCACAACTCTGGCACAACTTTGGCACAACTCTCACATAACTCTGGCACACATCTGGCACAACTCTGGCACAACTCTGGCACATCTCTGGCACAACTCTGGCACAACTCTCGCACAACCCTGGCACAACTCTGGCACAAATCTTGCACTACTCTGGCACAACTCTCGCACAACTCTGGCATAACTCTGGCACAACTCTGGCACAACCATGGCACAACTCTGGCACAACTCCGGCTCAACTCTGGTACAACTCTGGCACAACTCTGGCACAACTCTGGCAAAACTGTGGCACAACTCTGGAACAACTCTGGCACAACTCTGGCACATTTCTGGCATAACTCTGGCACAAACATGGCACATTTCTGGCACAACTCTGGCACAACTCTGGCACAACTTTGGCACAACTCTCACATAACTCTGGCACAACTCTGGCAGAACTCTGTCAGATATCTGGCACGACTCTGGTACAACTCTGGCACAACTCTGGCACAACTCTGGCACAACCCTGGCACAACTCTGGCACAACTCTGGCACAACTCTGGCACAACTCTGGAATAACTATAGCACAATTATGGCACAACCCTGGCACATCTCTGGCACAACTCTCGCACAACTCTGGCACAACCCTGGCACAACTCTGGCACAACTCTGGCACAACTCTGGCACAACTCTGGAATAACTATAGCACAATTATGGCACAACCCTGGCACATCTCTGGCACAACTCTCGCACAACTCTGGCACAACTCTGGCACAACTCTCGCACAACCCTGGCACAACTCTGGCACAACTCTGGCACAACTCTGGCACATCTCTTGCACAACTCTGGGACAACTCTGGGACAACTCTGACACAACTCTGGCACAACTCAAGCACAACTTTGGTACAACTCTGGCACAACTCTGGCACAACTATGGCACAACTCTGGCACACCTCTGGCACAACTGAGGCACAACTCTAGTACAACTCTGGCAAAACTCTGGCACAACTCTGGCACAACTCTGGCACATCTCTGGCACAACTCTGGCACAACTCTAGCACAAATGGGGCACAACTCTGGCACAAATTCTGCATAACTGTGGCACAAATCCTGCTTAACTCTGGCACAACTCTGGCACAACTCTGGCACAACTCCGGCATAATTGTGGCAAACCTTTGGCACAATTCTGGCACAATGTGGCACAACTCTGGCACAACTTTGGCACAACTGTGGCACAAATCCAGCACAACTATCGCACAACTCTGGCACAATTTTGGCACAACTGTTGCACAAATCGGGCAAAACTCTGGCACAACTCTGGCACAATCCTGGCACAAATCTGGCACATCTCTGGCACAACTCCGGCAGATCTCTGGAACAACTCTGGCACAACTCTGGCATACCTTTGGCACAACACTGGCACAACTCTGGCACAACTCTGGCACAACTCTAGCACAACTCTGGTACAGCTCTGGCACAACTCTGGCAAAACTCTGGCACAGCTCTGGCAAACCTCTGGCACTACTCTGGCACAACTCCGGCACAACTCTGGCACAACTCTGGCACAACTCTGGCACAACTCTGGCACAACTCTTGCACAACTCTGGCACAACTATAGCACAACTCTGGTACAGCTATGGCGCAACTCTGGCAAAACTCTGGCACAGCTGTGGCACAACTCTGGCACAGCTCTGGCACAACTCTAGCACAACTCTGGCCCAACTCTGGCACAACTATGGCACTACTCCGGAAATACTCTGGCACAACTCTGGCACAAGTCTGTCAGAACTCTGGCACTACTCTGGCACAACTCTGGCACAACTCTGGCACAACTCTGGCACAACTCTGGAACAACTCTGGCACAACTCTGTGCATGTAAGTGCATGTTAGTGCGTGTAAGTGCATGTAAGTGCGTGTAAGTGCGTGTAAGTGCGTGTAAGTGCATGTAAGTGCGTGTAAGTGCGTGTAAGTGCGTGTAAGTGCGTGTATGTGTGTGTGAGTGCGTATGAGTGTGTGTGAGTGTGTGTGATTACGTCTCAATACGTGTAAGTGTGTGTAAGTACGTGTTATTGGGTGTAAGTGTGTGTCAATGTGTGTAAGGTTGTATAAGTGTATATAAGTGCGTGTAAGTGCGTGTAAGTGCGTGTAAGTGGGTGTAAGTGCGTGTAAGTGCGTGTAAGTGTGTGTAAGTGCATGGAAGTACGTGTAAATATGTGTAAGTGCATGTAGGTTTGTGTATGTGTGTGTAAGTACGTGTAAGTGCATGTCAGTGCATGTAAGTGTGTGTAAGTGCGTGTAAGTGCATGTAAGTGTATGTAAGTGTGTGTGAGTGCGTATGAGTGCGTGTGAGTGTGTGTGAGTATGTGTAAATATGTGTAAGTTCGCATAAGTACGTTTTATAGGATGTAAGTGCGTGTAAATTTGTGTAAGTTTGTTTAAGTGCATATAAGTCAGTGTAAGTACGTGTAAGTGCATGTAAGTGCGTGTAAGTGCGTGTACGTATATGTTAGTGTGTATAAGTGCATGTAAGTGCGTGTCAGTACGTGTACGTGTGTGTAAGTGCGTGTAAGTGCGTATAAGTGCGTGTAAATATGTGTAAGTGTGTGTGAGTGCGTATGAGTGTGTGTGAGTGGTTGTGTATACGTCTAAGTATGTGTAAGTGTGACTAAGTACGTGTTATTGGGTGTAAGTACGTGTCAATGCGTGTAAGCTTGTATGTGTGCATACAAGTAAGTGTAAGTGCGTGTAAGTGTGTGTAAGTGCGTGTATGTACGTGTAAGTGCATGTAAGTACGTGTAAATGTGTGTAAGTACGTGTACGTTTAGGTATGTGCGTGTAAGTACGTGTAAGTGCCTGTTAGTGCGTGTAAGTGCACGTAAGTGCGTGTAAGTGTGTGTAAGTGCGTGTAAGTGCGTGTAAGGTTGTGAAAGTATGTTTACGTATGTGTACATTTCTGTACATATGTGTACGTGTGTGTAGGTGCGTGTAAGTGCATGTAAGTGCGTAGTTGTGTGTGTAAGTGCGTTTAAGTGTGTGTAAGTGTGTGAAAGCTTGTATAAGTACGTGTAAGTACGTGTTTTGCATGAAAGTATATGTAAGTATGTGTACGTGCATGGAAGTGCGTGTAAGCATGTGTAAGTGTGTGTAAGTGCGTGTAAGTGCGTGAAAGTGCGTGTAAGTATGTGTAGGCTTGTGTAAGTGCATGTAAGTTCATGTAAGTGCGTGTAAGTACGTGTAAGTGCGTGTAAGTACGTGTAAGTAGGTGTAAGTATGTATGAGTGTGTCTAAGCGCAAGTAAGTGCATGTAAGTGCATGTAAGGACATGCAAGTGCGTATAAGTGCGTGCAAGTACACGTTAGTGCATGTAAATGCATGTCAGTTTGCGTAAGTACGTATAAGTATGTGTACGTGCGTGTAAGTGCATGTAAGTGTGTGTAAGTGCGTGTATGTGTGTGTAAGTGTGTGTAAGTGCGTGTAAGTGCATGTAAGTGCATTTATGTGTGTGTAAGTTTGTGTAAGTGCATGTAAGTGCGTAGCTGTAGGCAGTGTAGGCGCAGGCGCAGGCAGTGTATGCCCAGGCCCAGCCACCGTAGACGCAAGCGCAAACACCATAGGCGCATGCGCAAGCACTGTAGGCGCAGGCGCAGGCACCGTAGATACAGGTACAGGCACCGTAGGGGCATGCACAGGCACCGTAGGTGCGATTACAAGCACTGTAGGTGCAGGCGCAGGCACCGTAGGCAGAAGCGCAAGCACCGTAGGCGCCGAAGGGAGCAAGCACTGTAGGGGCAGACGCAGGCACCTTATGCGCAGGCGTATGCAACGTAGGCGTAGTCGCAAGCAACGTAGGCGCAGGCGCAGGCACCGTCCGCGCACGCCCAGGCACCTTAGGCAAAAGCGCAGGCACCATAGGCGCAGGCGTGAGCACCGTAAGCGCAGGCGCAGGCACTGTAGGCACACGCCAAGGCACCTAGGCGAAGGCGCATGCACCGCAGGCGCAGGCCCAGACACCTTAGGCGCACGTGCAAGCACCGTAGGCGCTGGCGGAAGCTCCGTAGACACAAGCACAGGCACCGTTGGTACAAGCGCAGGCACCGTAGTCAAAGTTACCATAGGCGCAAGCGCAAGCACGGTAGGCGCAGGCGCAAGCACTGTAGGCATAAGCGCAGGTACCGTAGGTGCAGACGCAGGCACTGTAGTTGCAGGCACATGCACTTTAGGCGCGGGCAAAGGTACCGTAGGCGCAAGCGCAGGCACCGTAGGCACAAGCGCAGGCACCGTAAGCGTAGGCGCAGGCTTTGTAGACATAGGCGCAGGCACTGTAGGCATAGGTGCAGGCACCGTAGGCGCAGGCGCAGGCATCGCAGGCGCAGGCGCAGGTGCAGGCACCGTAGGCACAGGCGCAAGCGCAGGCACCTTAGGCACAGGCGCAGACACCGTAGATACAGGCACAGGCACCATAGGCGCAAGCACAGGCACGGTAGGTGCAGGCGCAAGCACGGTAGGCGCAGGCGCAGGTGCCATAGGCACAAGCGCAGGCACCAAAGGCGTAGGCGCAGCCGCTATGGGCGCAGACGCAGGCATTGTAGACATCGCTGCAAGCACCGTAGGCGTAGGCGCAGGTGCAGGCACCGCAGCCGCAGGCGCAGGCACCATAGGCGCGGGCGTACGCACCCTAAGTACAAGTGCAGGCACCGTAGGCGAGGGTGCAGGCACCGTAGACGTAGGTGCAGGCACTGCAGGCGTAGGCGCAGGCACTGTAGGCGCAGGCGCAAGTACCCTAGTTGCAGGAGGGAGCACCGTAGGCTTAGGCGCAGGCACCATAGGCGCAAGCGCAGGCATTGTAGGCACAATTACCACAGGCGCATGCGCAGGCACATAGGCGCAAGCGCACGCGCCGTATGCGTAGGCCGAGGAACCTTGGACGCAGGCGCAGGCACTATAGGCACATTTGCAGGCACTGTAGGCGCAAGCTCGGGCATGGTAGGCGCAGGCGCAGGCACCGTAGGCGGAAGTACAGGCATCATAGGCGCAGGCCCAGTAGGCGTAGGCCCAAGTACCTAGGCCCAGGCGCAGGTACCTAGGCACAGGCATAGGCGCCGTAGGCGCACGTCCAGGCACCATCGGTGCAGGCGCATGTACCGTAGGCGCAGGCGTACACACCGTAGGCGCATGCGCAGGCAACGTAGGTACAGGTGCAAACACCGTGGTGCAGCGGCTGGCACCATAGGCTGAGGCGGAGGCACCTTAGGCACAAGCGCAATCATCGTACGTGCACGCACAGGCACCGTAGGCGTAGGCGCAGGCACCATAGGCAAAGGCGCAGTCACACGCACCGTAGGCGCAGGCGCAAGCATTGTAGGCACATGCGCAAGCACCATAGGCGCAGGCTAAGGCACCGTAGGCACTAACCCAGTCACCGTAGGCACTGGCACAGGCACTTTAGGTGCAGGGAGAAGCACCGTAGGCATAGGCGCAGGCACCGTAGGCGCTTGCACAAGGCACCGTAGGCACAGGCACATGCACCATAGGCGTAGGCACAGTCACCGTAGCCACAGTTACCGTAGGCATAGGCACAGACACTGTAGGCAGAGGCGTAGGCACCGTAGGTACAGGCCCAGGCACCGTAGGCGCACGTATAGGCATTGTAGGAGCAAGCGTAGGTACTGTATGCGCAGGCGTAGGCACCGTATGCGTAGGCGTTAGCATCGTATGCGCAGGCGCAGGTACCGTAGGCGCAGGCTTAGGCACCGTAGGCACAGGCGCAGGCACCATAGGTGCAGGCGCATGCACCGTAGGCACCGGCGCGGGTACCTTAGGTGCATGTGCAGGCACCGTAGGCGTAGGCGTAGGCACCGTATGTGGAGGGGCAGGCACCGTAGTCTCCGGCGCAAGCAGCGTAGGCGTAGACCCACGCACCGTACACGCAGGCGCAGGCACCGTAGTTGCAGGCACAAGTAGCGTACGCGCAGGCGCAGGCTCCATAGGCGTAGGCGAAGGCACCGCACGCGCAAAGCAGACACCATAGGCGCAAGCGCATTTACCGTAGGCGCAAGCACAGACCGTAGACGTAGGCGCAGACACTGTAGGTGCGGGCTCAGCCACCGTAGGCACAAACGTAGGCACCTAGGCACAGGCGTAGGCACCTAGGCCCAGGCACAGGCACCTATACGCAGGTGTAGGCATAATAGGTGGAGACACAGGCACCGTAGGTGCAGGTGCAGGCACCGTAGGCGTAGGCGTTGGCACCGTATGTGCAGGGGCAGACACTGCATGTGCAGGCACAGGCACCATAGGCGCACGTGCAGGCATTGTAGGCAAAGTTACCGTTGGCGCAGGCGCAGGCACGTAGGCGTAGGCGCAGGCACCGTAGGCGCATGCCGGGGAATCTTGGGCACAGGTGCAGGCACTGTAGGTGCAGGTGCAGGCACCATAGGCGTAAGCTCAGGCATGGTAGGCGCAGGCGTAGGCACCGTATGCCCAAGCACAGGCATCGTAGGCGCAGGCCAAACCACCTAGGCGTAGGCGTAGGCACCTAGGCACAGGCGGAGGCACCATAGCCGTAGGCGCAGGCACCATAGGCGCAGGCGCTAGCACCGTCGGCGTAGGCGCAAGCACCGTAGGCGAAGGCGTAGGCACCGTGGTGGAGGTACTGGGACCATAGGCTGAGGCGCAGCACCTTAGGCGCAGGCATAGGCAGCGTACGTGTAGGCGCAGGTACCATAGGTGCAAGCGCAGGCACCATAGGTGCAAGCGCAGGCACCATAGGTGCAGGCGTAAGCACCGTATGCGCACGCGCAGGCATCGTAGGCACAGGCGGAGGCACCGTAGGCACATGCGCAGGCACCATAGGTGTAGGCGCAGGCACGGTAGGCGTAGGCGCAGGCACCTTAGGCGCAGGTACAGGCACCGTAGGCACAGGCGTAGGCACCGTATGCGCAGGCGCACGCACCGTAGTCTCAGGCAAAGGTAGCATGTGCACAGACCCAGGCACTGTAGGCGCAGGCGCAGGTATCGTAGTCGTAGGCGCAGGTAGCGTAGGTGCATGCACAGGCTCCATAGGCGTAGGCGTAGGCACCGTACACGCAGTCGCAGGCACCATAGGCGCAAGCGAATTTACTATAGGCGCAGACTTAGGCCGTATGTGCAGGCGCAGGCACTATAGGTGTAGGTGTAGCCTCCGTAGGCAGAGGCGTAGGCACGTAGGCACATGCGCAAGCACCTAGGCGCAGATGCAGGCACCAAGACGCAGGCGCAGGCACAATAGGTGCAGACACAGGCACCGTAGGTGCATGCGCAAGCACCGTAGGCGTAGGCGCAGGCACTGTACGTGCAAGCACAGGCACCGTAGGCGCAGGCATAGACACTGCAAGTGCAAACGTAGCCACCATAGGCACAGACGCAGGCACGGCAGGCGCAGCCTCAGGCACCTAGGCGCAGGCACAGGCACCTTAGGCGCAGGCGTAGGCACTGTATGCGCAAGCACTGCAAGCGCAGGTGCAGGCAACGTAGGCACATGCTCAGACACCTAGGCGCAAGCGCAGGCACCGTAGGCGCAGGCCCAGACACCTAGGTGCAGGCGCAGGCACTGTAGGCGCAGGCGCATGCACTGTAGGCGCAGGCAGAGGCACCGTAGGCGCAGGCCCAGGCACATAGGCGCAGGCGTTGACACCTTAGGCACAGGCGCATGCACTGTAGGCGCAGGCACTACAGGGATAGGTGCACGCACCGTAGGCGCAGGCGCACACATTATAGGCGCAGGTGCAAGCACCGTAGGCGGAGGCGCAAGCACCGTAGGCACAGGCGCAGGCACCATAGGCAGAGGCGCAAGCACCGTAGGCCCAGGCGCAGGCACCGTAGGTGCAAGCGCAGGCACCGTAGGCGCAGGCGCAGGAACCGTAGGTGCAGGCGCAGGCAATGTAGGCTCAGGCGCACGCACTGTAGGCGCAGGCACCGTAAGCGTAGGTGGAGGCATTGTAGTGCATGTTGCGCTCGTGCGTGCACGTGTGCAAGTTTTCTTTTGTATGCGCACCAGCACTGATTGGTTTCCTCTCATCGTAGAATGATACCAAAAAGGGGGTGGTGGGGAGGGGAAGGGGGGACAAACGTTTCAATGGGAAACGATGAGAATCACATACACGATTGGCACTGTTTAATTTGATTGATGGTCGGGGATGCTAGGGAGGGGGAAGGGGTGGGGCGGGGGGTGGGAGTGAGGAACCAAGACCAAGACCGGTCAACTTGTGTTGTACACTCATCCTGCCTTTGTCTTCTACTCTCTTGTCTTGGTCTTCTTCTCTCTTGCCTTTGTCTTCTTCTCTCGTGCCTTTATCTTCTTCTCAACTGCATTTGTCTTCTTCTCTCCTGCCTTTGTCTTCTGCTCCCCTGCAAGTGTCTTCTTCTCCCATGCGATTTTGTCTTCTTCTCCCCTCCCTTTGTCTTCTTCTCCCCTTCCGTTGTTTTCGTGTTCTTCCCTCCTGTCTTAGTCTTCTTCTCTCCTGCCTTTGCCTTCTTCTCCCATCTTTGTCTTCTTTCATCCTGCCTTCGTCTTCTTCTCCCCTACCCTTGTCTTCTTCTCCCTGCCTTTGTCTTCTTCTCCCCTGCCTTTGTCTTTCTCTCTCCTTCCTTTGTCTTCTTCTTAGCCTCGAGTGTTTTGGCCAGCTGGTAGCCCTCCCAAGTGTCGCTGCTTGTTTCTGCTGCTTGTTGCTGCTGCTTGTTGCTCCTGTTGTGGTTCCACTGCCGCCTACAATGTGTGCTGGCGTTTGACCCTGAGCTTGGATACCGTCAGGTACGGTGTGGCTTGTCATCACCACATGGCATGGCTGATGGTTCAGTGTTGGTTGAGATGGACAATATTTGTGTGAAAGATTTGCTCGTTGCATTAATGGAGCAGGCAAGGACGTCCGTGGAAGCAGCAACATGTAAAGAACTAGCAGTGTGTGAGGAAGTTCAAAGTGTTGTGAGGAGCTTAAAAGTGTCGTGAGGAAGTTCAAAGTGTCGTGAGGAAGTTCAAAGTGTCATGAGGAAGTTAAAAGTATGACAAGGAAGTGAAAAGTGTCATGATGCAGTTAGAAGTGTTGTAAGAAAGCTTAGATGTGTTGGCCCGCCCGCCCGCCGCCCGCTCGCCCACCCAACTGCCTAACCGCCCGCCCTCCCACACACTCGCACGCCAGCACACGAGCACGCACACATACACGCACACAAAAATGCACACTCATATGCATATGCACATATACACGTACACGCACACGCACGCGCACACACACACACACATGCACACGCACATACACATGCACATGCACATGCACATGCACACGCACACGCACACGCACACGTACTCGCACACGCACACGCACATGCACACGCACACACACATGCACACGCACACACACACACACACACGCACACGCACACGCACACGCACACGCACACGCACACACACACGCACACGCACAC
>SZWC01000016.1:405622-446591 GCA_023375785.1 Penium margaritaceum | reverse complement strand
ACACACACACACACACACACACACACATACACACACACACACACACACACACACACACACACACGCACACGCACATGCACACGCACATGCACACGCGCACGCACACACAAATACACACGCACACACACACACACACACACACGCATGCATGTACGCACACACGGACGCACGCATGCACCCATCCACGTACGCACCCAGGCAACCGCGCGCACACACGCACGCACGCACACACACACACACGCACGCACGCACACATGCACGCACGCACGTACGCACGCACAAATGCACGCAGGCACGCATGCACGCATGCATGCATGCACACACACACGTACGCACGCACGCACGCATGTACACACCCACGCACACACGCATGCACGTACACATGCACACACGCACGTACGCACGCACACACGTACTCACGTACGCACACACGCACGCACACACGCACGCACGCACGTACGCACGGACGCGTGCACGCACGCACGCACGCATGTACGCATCCGTGTAAGTATGTTTAAGTGTATGCTAGTGCTTGTAAGTGTGCCTTAAGTTCGTGTAAGTGCGTGTAAGTACGTGTAAGTGCGTGTAAGTGCATGTAAGTGCGCGAAAGTGCATGTAAGTGCGTGTAAGTTCAGTTTAAGTGCGTGTAAGTTTATGTCAGTTTATGTAAATGCGTGAAAGTGTGTGTACATGTGTGTAAGTGCGTGTAAGTGCGTGTAAGTGCGTGCAAGTTCATGTAGGTATGTGTAAGTACCTGTAAGTGCGTGCAAGTGCGTATAAGTGCGTGCAAGTGTGTGTAAGTTCTGTTTAAGTGCGTGTACATTTGTGTAAGTTTGTGTATGTACGTGTAAGTGCGTGTACGTGTTTGTAAGTACGTGTAAGTGTGTGTAAGTACGTGTTAGTACGTGTATGTGTGTGTTAGTGTGTGTAATGGGTGTAAGTGCGTGTAAGTGTGTGTAAGTGCATGTAAGTGCGTGTAAGGTCATGTAAGTGCGTATAAGTACGTGTAAGTGGGTGTAAGTGCGTGTTAATACGTATAAGTGCGTGTATGTATGTGTACGTACGTGTAAGGTCATGTAAGTGCGTGTAAGTGTGTGTAAGTACATGTAAGTACGTGTAATTTTGTGTAAGTACGTGTAAGTCCGTGTAAGTATGTGTAAGTACGTGTAAGTGCGCATAAGTAGGTGTAGGTGCGTGTAAGTATGTGCGAGTGCGTATAGGTGCGTATAAGTTTGTGTAAATGTGTGTAAGTGCATGTAAGTTCGTGTAAGTGCGTGTAAGTGAGTGTAAGTGCGTGTAGGTATGTATAAGTGCGTGTAAGTGCGTGTAAGTGTGTGTAAGTGTGTGTAAGTACGTGTAAGTATATGTAAGTGCGTGTAAGTGCCTGTAAGTGCATGTTACTGCGTGTAAGTACGTGTAAGTACGTATAAGAATGGGGAAGGTGGTATAAGTGCGTGTTAGTGCATATAAGTATGTGTAAGTGTGTGTAAGTTTGTGTAAGTACGTGTAAGTGCGCGTAAGTATGTGTAAGTGCATGTAAGTGCGTGTAAGTGCGTGTAAGTGTGTGTAAGTGCATGCAAGTACGTGTAGGTGTGTGTAAGTTCGTGTAAATGTGTTTAAGTGCGTGTAAGTGTATAAAATTGCATGTAAGTACGTGTAAGTGTGTGGAAGTGTGTGTAATTGCGTGTAAGGACGTGCAAGTGCGTGTAAGTACGTGTAAGTGTGTGTAAGTACATGTAAGTATGTATAAGTGCAAGTAAGTGTGTGTAAGTGCGTGTAAGTGCGTGTAAGTGCGTGTAAGTACATGTAAGTGTGTGTAAGTGCGTGTAAGTACGTGTAAGTTAGTGTAAGTGAATGTAAGTTCCTGTAAGTGCGGGTAAGCGAGTGTAAGTGCGTGTTAGTACATGTAAGTACGTGTAATTGCGTGTAAGTTCGTGTAAGAGTGTATAAGTATGTGTAAGTACAGATTAAGTTGGTACAAGTGAGTGTAAGTGAGTGTATGTGCGTGTAAGTTTGTGTAAGTGCGTGTAAGTGCGTGTAAATACGTGTAACAGAATGTAAGTGCGTGTAAGTGCGTGTAAGTGCGGTTTACGTTTGTGTAAGTGTGTGTAAGTGCGTGTAAGTATGTCTGAGTGCGTGTAAGTGCGTATAAGTGCATGTAAGTGCATGTAAGTACGTGTAAGTGCGTGTAAGTGCTTGTAAGAACGTATAAGTACGTGTTAGTGCATGTCAATGCGTGTAAGTACGTGTAAATGCGTTTACGTTCGTGTAAGTGCGTGTAATTGCGTGTAAGTGCGTGTAAGTACGTGTAATTGTGTGCAAGTGCGTGTACGTACGTGTACGTGCGTGTACGTATGTATAAGATGGTGTAAGTGCATGTACGTTCTTGTAAGTACGTGTCAGTACGTGTAAGTGCATGCAAGTGCGTGTAAGTGCGTGTAAGTGCTTGTAAGTATGTGTAAGTTTGTATAAGTGCGTGTAAGTGCTTGTAAGTACGTGTAAGTGCGTGTATGTATGTGTATGTGCCTGTATGTGCGTGTAAATATGTGTAGGTTTGTGTAAGTGCGTCTAAGTGCATGTAAGTGTATGTAAGTGCGTGTATGTGTGTGTAAGGGTGTGTAAGTGCGTGTAAGTACGTATAAGTGTGTGTAAGTGTGTGTATGTTCATGAGAGTGCATGTAAGTATGTGTAAGTGTGTGGAAGTATTTGTAAGTACATGTAAGTGCTTGTACGTGCGTATGTGTGTGTAAGTACGTAAAAGTACGTATAAGTTCGTATAAGTACGCGTACACTCGTTAAAGTGTGTGTAAGTGTGTGTACGTACGTGTAAGTATGTGTAAGTGCAAGTAACTGCGTGTAAGTGCGTATAAGTGCATGTAAGCACGTGTAAGTCCGTGTAAGTCTGTGCAAGTAGGTGTATGTACGTGAAAGTTTGTGTAAGTGAATGTAAGTTTGTGTAAGTACGTGTAAGTGCATGTAAGTTTGTGTAAGTGCGTGTAAGTGCATATAAGTACGTGAACGTACGTGTAAAGTTCGTGTAAGAGCGTGTAAGTGCGTGTAAGTACGTGTAAGTGTATGTAAGTTTGTGTAAGTGCGTGTCAGTGCGTGTAAGTATGTGTAAGTATGTGTAAGTGCATGTAAGTGCGTGTAAGTGTGTGTAAGTGTCTGCAAGTGATGTAGGTGCGTGTACGTTTGTGTAAATGCGTTCAAGTGCGGGTAGATGTGTGTAAGTGCATGTAAGTGTGTGTAAGTACGTGGAAGTGTGTGTAAGTGCGTGTACGTGCGTGCAAGTGCGTGTAAGTACGTGCAAGTGTATGTAAGTGCGTGTAAGTACGTGTAAGTTTGTGTAAGTGAATGTAAGTTCATGTAAGTGTGGGTAAGTGCATGTAAGTGCGTGTAAGTGCGTGTAAGTACGTGTAAGTGCGTGTAAGTGCGTGTAAGGGCGTGTAAGTGCGTGTAAGTGCATGTAGGTATCGGTTACGTTTGTGTAAGTGCGTGTAAGTCCGTGCAAGTATGTGTAAGTACGTATAAGTACGTATCAGTGCGTATAAGTGTGTGTATGAGCATGTAAGTACGTGTAAGTGCTTGTTAGTGCATGTAAGTGCCTGTTAGTGCATGTAAGTACGTGTAAGTGCGTGTAAGTACGTGTAAGTTTGTATACGTGCGTGTAAGTGCGTGTAAGTGCATGTAAGTGTGTGTAAGTGCGTGTACGTGCGTGTACGTGTGTGTAAGTACATGTTAGTTAGTGTAAGGTCGTGTAAGTGTGTGCAATAGCGTCTAAGTGCGTATAAGTACTTGTAAGTGCATGTATGTGCATGTAAGTGCGTGTAAGGTCGTGTACGTAAGTATAAGTGTGTGTAAGTACGTGTAATTGCGTGTAGGTGCGTGCAAGTGCGTGTAAGTACGTGTCTATTCGTATAAGTGCGTGTAAGTTTGTGTACGTGCGTGTAAGTATGTGTAAGTGTTTTTACGTGCGTGTAAGTGCGTGTAAGATTGTGTACGTTTGTTTAAGTGCGTGTAAGTGCATGTAAGTGCGTGTAAGTGCGTGTAAGTACATGTAAGTACGTGTTAGTTTATGTAAGTGTGTGTAAGTGCATGTAAGTCTTGTAAGTACGTGTAAGTACGTGTAAGTGCGTGTAAGGTTGTGTAAGTGATTGTAAGTGCTTGTTAGTGCGTGTAAGTGCTTGTAAGTGTGTGTACGTGCATGTACGTGCGTATAAGTACGTGTAAGTTTATGTAAGTGCATGTAAGTTTGTGTAAGTGTGTGTAAGTACGTGTAAGTATGTACAAGTGCGTCTAAGTGCGTGTAAGTGCTTGTAAGTGCGTGTAAGAAGTGAAAGTGCGTGTAAGTTTGTGTAAGTAAGTGTTATTGTGTGTAAGTGTGTGTAATTGCGTATAGGTGGGTGTAAGTGTGTGTAAGTGCGTGTATGTTTGTGTAAGTGCATGTAAGTTTGTGTAGGTGCGTGTAAGTATGTGTAAGTACTTTTAAGTGCGTGTAAGTGCATGTAAGTGTTTGTAAGTGCGTGTAAGTTTGTCTATGTTTGTGCAAGTGTGTGTAAGTGCATGTAAGTACGTGTAAGTGCGTGTAAGTGCATGTAAATGCGTGTAACTTTGTGTAAGTGTGTGTAAGTGTGTGTAATTGTGTGTAAGTGCATGTAAGTGCGTGTAAGTGCGTGCAAGTACATGTACGTGCGTGTAAGCACATAAACGTGTGTAAGTACGCTTAAGTGTGTGTAAGTATGTGTAAGTTTATGCAAGTACCTATAAGTGCATGTAAGTACGTGTAAGTGCATGCAAGTACGTGTAAGTGCCTGTAAGTGCGTTTAAGTGTGTCTAAGTCCGTGTAAGTGCGTGTAAGTACGTATAAGTGCGTGCAAGTGCGTGTAAGTGCATGTAAGTACGTATAAGTGTGTGTAAGTGTATATAAGTACGTGTAAGTGCGTATAAGTGCGTATTAGTGTGTGTACATTCCTGTGAGTGCTTGTAAGTGCGTGTAGTAGCGTGTAAGTACGTGTAATTGTGTGTAAGTGCTCGTAAGTACGTGAAAATGCTTGTATGTGCGTGTGTACGTGTAAGTACATATAAGTACGTATAGGTTCGTGTAAGTGCGTGTACGTTTGTTTAAGTACGTGTAAGTACAAGTAAGTGCGTATAAGTGCGTGTAAGTGCTTGTAAGTACTTGTACGTGTGTGTATGTGCGTTTAAGTGTTTGCGAGTGTGTGTACGTGCGTGTAAGTACGTGAAAGTTGGTGTAAGTGCGTGTACGTTTGTGTAAGTGCGTGTAAGCGCATGTAAGTACATGCAAGTGCGTGTTAGTGCGTGTAAGTGCGTGTAAGTACGTCTAAGTGCGGGTAAGGTCGTGTAAGTGTGTGTAAGTGCGTGTAAGTACGTGTAAGTGTGTGTAAGTTTTTGAAGTGCGTGTAAGTGCATGCAAGTATGTGTAAGTGTGTGTAAGTGCGTGTAAGTGTGTGTAAGTATGTGTAAGTGCGTGCACGTGCGTGTAGGTGTGTGTAAGTTCGTATAAATGCATTTAAGAGCGTGTAAGTGTGTGTAAGTGCATGTAAGTGCGTGTAAGTGTGTGGAAGTATGTGTAAGTGCGTGTAAGTGCGTGCAAGTGTGTGTAAGTGTGTGTATGTACGTATATGTACATGTACCTATGTATAGGTGCAAGTACGTGTGTTAAAGTGTGTGGAAGTGCGTGTAATTACATGTAAGAGTATATAAGTGTGTGTAAGTGTGTGTAAGTAGGTGTATGTTCGTGTAAGTGAATGTAAGTTTGTGTAAGTGCGGGTAAGTGCGTGTAAGAATTTGTAAGTGCGTGTAAGTACGTGTACATACGTGCAAGTGCGTATAAGTTCGTGTAAGAGTGTATAAGTACGTGTAAGTGCAGATTAAGTTTGTACCAGCAATTGTATGTGCGTGTAAGTACATGTAAGCTCGTGTAAGTGCGTGTAAGTGCGTGTAAGTGCATGTAAGTGAGTGTAAGTGTGTGTAAGTGCCTGTTAGTGCAGTTTAAGTTTGTGTAAGTGTGTGTATATGCGTGTAAGTATGTATAAGTGCGTGTAAGTACATGTAAGTGCGTGTAAGTACGTGTAAGTACGTGTAAGTATGTGTAAGTGCTTGTAAGTGTGTGTCAATTCCTATTAACGCATGTAAGTACATGTGAGTGCGTGTAAGTGCGTGTAAGTTTGTGTAAGTGCATGTAAGTGCGTGTACATGCGTGTGAGTGTATGTACGTGCATGTACGTGCGTGTACATACGTACAAGTTTGTGTAAATGTGTATACGTTTGTGTAACTGCGTGCAAGTACGTGCAAGTGCGTGCAAGTGCGTGTAAGAGTGTGTAATTGCCTGTAAGTGCGTGTAATTACGTGTAAGTGCATGTAAGTTTGTGTAAGTACATGTAAGTGTGTGTAAGTGCGTGTAATTGCGTGTAGGTACGTGTAAGTGCGTATAAGTGCGGGTATGTTTGTGTAAGTGTGTGTAAGTTTCTTTCAGTGCGTGTAAGCATGTGTAAGTGCTTGTAAGTGCGTGTAAGTGCGTGTAAGTATGTGTAAGTGCGTGTAAGTTTATACATGTTTGTGTAAGTGCTTGTAAATGAGTGTACGCTTGTGTAAGTGTGTGTAAGTGCCTGTAAGTGTGTGTAAGTGTGTACAAGTGCGTACAAGTACATGTATGTGCGTGTAAGTACGTGTACGTGCGAGTAAGTGTGCTTACGTGCATGTAAGTACGTGTAAGTGTATGCAAGTACGTATAAGTGCGTGTAAGTGCTTGTAAGTGGGTGTAAGTGCGTGTAAGTGCGTGTACGTGTGTGTAAGTTGGTGTAAGTACATGTAAGTACGTGTAAGTACGTGTAAGTGCAAGTAAGTACTTATTAAGTGCGTGTAAGTGCCTGGAAATACGTGTAAGTACATATAAGTAGGTGTAAGTGTGTGTAGGTATGTGTATGTGTGTGTAAGTGCGTGTAAGTGCGTGTAAGTACGTGTAAGTACGTGTAAGGGTGTGTAAGTATATGTAAGTTTGTTTAAGTGTGTGTAAGTACGTGTAAGTGTGTGTAAGTGCGTGTAAGTGCGTGTAAGTACGTGTATATGCGTGTATGTGCGTGTTAGTACGTGTACGTTGGTGCAAGTGCATGTAAGTGCATGTAAGTGTGTGTAAGTACGTGTAACTCTGTGTAAGTGTGTGTAAGTGCATGTAAGTACGTGTAAGTGCGTGTAAGTGTGTGTACATTTGTGTGAGTGTGTGTAAGTGCGTGTAAGTGTGTGTACGTGCCTGTAAGTGCGTGTACGTGCGTATATGTACGTGTAAGTACATGTTAGTCGGTGTAAGTGTGTGAAGTCCGTGTAAGTGCGTGTAAGTGCATGTAAGTGCATGCAAGTGCGTGTAAGTGTGTGTAAGTGTATGTAAGTGCGTGTAAGTGTGTGTAAGAGCGTGTAAGTTTGTGTAAGTGCATGTAAGTGTGTGTAAGTGCGTGTAATTGCATGTAAGTACGTGTAAGTGCGTGTAAGTGCATGCATGTTTGTGTAAGTGCGAGTAAGTACGTGTAAGTATGTATAAGTATGTGAAAGTGTGTTTAAGTGTGTGTAAGTGCGTGTAAGTGTGTGTAAGTGCGTGTAAGTTTGTGTAAGTTTTTGTAAGTGCGTGTAAGTATGTGTAAGTGTGTGTACATCTGTGTAAGTTTGTGTAAGTACGTGTAAGTGCGTGTAAGTGCGTGCACATGCGTGTAAGCATGCTGAAGTACGTGTAAGTGTGTGTAAGTGTGTGCAAGTGCGTATAAGTGTGTACAAGTGTGTATAAATGCATGTAAGTGCGTGTAAGAGCGTGTAAGTGCGTGTAAGTGCGTGTAGGTTTGTGTGAGAATGTGTAAGTATGTGTGAGTACGTGTAAGTGCAAGTAAGTGCGTGTTAAGTGAGTGTAAGTGCGTGTAAGTACGTGTAAGTACGTGTAAGTGCGTGTAAGTGTGTAGAAGTGCGTGTAAGTGCGTGTAAGTGTGTGTAAGTGTATGTAAGTGCGTGTAAGTATGTGTAAGTGTGTGCAAGTACATGTACGTTTCTGTAGGTATGTGTAAGTTTGTGTAAGTGCGTGTAAATGCATGCAAGTACGCATACGTGCGTGTAGATGCGTGTAAGTACGTGTAAGTGTGTGTAAGTACGTGTAAGTGCGTGTAAGTGAGTGTACAAACATGTACGTGTGTGTATGTACGTGTAAGTGTGTGTAAGTACCTGTAAGTGCGTGTACGTTTGTGTGAGTGCGTGTAAGCACGTGAAAGTATGTGTAAGTGTATGTAAGTGCTTGTAAGCGCATGTAAGTACTTCTACGTACGTGTGTGCGTATAAGTGCGTATAAGTATGTGTAAGTTCGTGTAAGTGTGTGTAAGTTTGATTAAGTGCGTGTAAGTGGCTATTAGTGTATGTAAGTGCTTGTAAGTACAAGGAAGTGGATGTATGTACGTGTAAGTGCGTGTAAGTGCGTGTAAGTATGTATAAGTATGTGTAAGTACAAGTACGTTCATGTAAGTGTGTGTAAGTGCATGTATGCGTCTGAAAATGTGTGTAAGTGCTGTCAGAAGATTGCAGGTGCTGTCGTGGAGTGGACACGGTCACAGGGATCAGCGTTTTAATGGTGGACAGAAGCACAAGCAGAAGCAAAGCGGTAAAGACGATAAGAGGAGGAAGCGAAAGCGAATGACGATGCAAGATGATGAGGAGAGGCCTGGGCGCAGGATGGAAGGTGCGAGCATTGAGATCTTGTTAGGAAAAGAGTGGACGCATTACTTTTGTGGGGAGGGCAGAAGCTTCCTTGAAGGTGCGGGCGTTGCTAACGTATGAGTGACGTTTGACAGAGGGAAAGGGGCGCAGTGTGCCAGCATGGGCGCTGAGCTGATATTGAGGGCAAAGGGACTGGGGGCAACCCAAAGGGCGAGCCTGCGGGAGAATCCAATGGATTGATTATAGACTAAAGTACGAGCAATACAAATCGGAAAGGTATATCATAGCGCGGTTCGTCGAGTGGGCATATAGGTGGCGGTTCGGGCAAGTGAGAGATCAGGAAGCGCCTCAAGACCACGATTCGGCTTTGCTAGCCATATGCATGAGGGAGTGGTGAGTGCAAGCACGATCTTTGCTATTGCATTTCGCCTGGGCCGTTGTGGACGAGGCCGTTGGTTTCGGTCCTAGCGAGCCTCGCACATTTGTCGGTCGTGAGACCGTATGGATGTTGATCAAGTGACTCCGAAGATGAACCTGCATTGTCACTCTTTGTTTTCTCAGTGGCTACACCCATTGAAGTGATCTCCAAAATAATGTCCGATACCCTCCTTGGATCGGGAGAGGGGTGCAAGCCTTGAATGGTAGGTCTGCAAATCATGCTTCTGTGCGAGTGCAGCACACAGAGAGCTTGGGAGGTTTTGGAGGCAGTTGGCGCCTCAGTACAGGTTGTAGAGGGAGGAGAGAAAACCTGGTCGATAGAGTAGTTTTCGGGTGGAGATAGCGAGTGAAGTGGCTGATGGGTTGTCAGTGAGGGGGAAGGTAAAGTTTGTCAGTAGTGCGGACGGAAGTTTTGTTGAGTTGCAGTGAGGCTGTGTGGGCTTGCAGTAGGAAGTAGACCGGTTTCGATCACACACCCATACAGTTCTTGGACTTGGGCCGTACTTGGATCTGCGCAGGTTGTGAGCGGTAACAACTCTGCGCAGGCACACAGTCCAGATTTGTGAGGTCATGTGATGCGTTATCATGAAGTAGTCTGCTTCCTGCCGTAGGCAATTGATGAGAAACTTGCCATGGGCGGGAGCTGTGGTTAACCGTTTTCCAGGAGTCATGCAGTAGCTTGTAAGGAAGGTATGAAGAGGTGCATAAGCAGTGTTGGAAAGGATGAGGTGAGGTGGTCAGTCAAAGTGCTTGGTCTGTTGCTTCAGCCAGTCCCTAAGTGCAGGGACAGCCCCGGTCAATGTGCGAAGGGAGAGGATGGTGCAATGCTGTGAGTATTGATCGTGAATGAAGAGGAAGTGGCTGTGACAGGCAGTGGAGTATGTAGATGGAGGCTGGATGAGGGAAATGTGTAGGGAGTCAAAGCTACACAGAGAGGGGTGAGAAGAGAGAGAAGGAGAGGAGGACGCAGTGTCCATCTCAAGACCATACTCCTCAGATCCAATCTCAGTCATAGACTCGACTACCCCTAACATGACAGCATTGTTAGGAGCAGGGTTCACAGCAGCATGGATTGCAGGAGAAGATGAGGTTTCCATGGTGTTGGCTGGGGTTGAGCGCCAGCTTGAACTTCCTATTCGGTTGTAGAAGCGTTGACAACACTCCTCCGCATAGTTGGGTTGCTCTCCATAAGACTTGCCGGGGTTCTGATCCAGCCATTCGTTGGTAGCGCGATGATCGCAGACATGAGGCGGGTGGTTGCGACGGCCACACTTGGTTCCTTTGAATGGACTGTGGCGGATGGTGTAGGAGCAGGCGGAGAAGCGGTTGAACATGCGGTTGTCACTAGTGGCGGCCATGGTTTCAAATGAGTTGGTGGCAATGGTAGTCTTGCGTGCTTGCTTGGTGACATAGTCTTGTTCTGTGGCCATGCGCTTGGGGCTGATCACACCGATGGTTAGTTGATCAACAGGATGCTGCAACAAAATTTGACGGATGATGTCATACTGACCAGGGAGGTCGGAGATGGTGCTGGTGTAGACAACAGCAGGGGGAAGATCAATTAGTGCGTACATACGAACACGCACTTGCACGTATTTACATGCACTTACACGCACTTACACAAACTTACATGCACTTACTCAAACTTACACGCACTTACACGAACTTACACACACTTGCACGTACGTACACAGACTTCCACACACTTACACGTACTTACACACACTTCCAGGCACTTACATGCACTTACATGCACCTACACGCACTTACATGCACTTACATGCACTAACACGTGCTTACACGCACTTACACAACTTACACGCACTTACACGCACTTACACACACTTGCACACACTTACACCACCGTACATGCACTTACATGCACTTACGATAACTTAAACTTACTTACACACACTTACATGTACTTACAAGCACTAACACACACTTACACAAACGTATACACACTTACATCCACATACACGCACTTACACGCACTTCCAGGAGTTTACACGCACTTACACATACTTACATGCACTTGTACGCACTTATGCGCACTTACACACACTTACACGCACTTACAACAACTTACACACACTTACACCAGTTAACACGTCCTTACACACACTTACACACACTTACACGCACTTACACGTTCTTACACGCCCTTACACATACTTACACACACTTACACAAACTTACATGCACTTACACGCAATTACACAAACTTTCATGTACTAACATGCCCTTATCCGCATTTACAAGCACTTACACTCACTTACATGCACTTTAACACTCTTACACGCACTTACACGCACTTGCACACATTTACACATACTTACACGCACTAAAACACACGTACATATACTTACACGTACTTACAAAAACTTCCACACACTTCCACGCACTTACACACACGTACACGCACTTACACGCACTTACATGCACTTATACGAACATAAGCAAACTTACATGCACCTATGTGTAGTTCACGCACTTTCATGCACTTACACGCACTTTCACGCACTTACACACACTTATACATAATTACACCCACTTACACAAACTTACACACACTTACATGCACTTACACGCACTTATACCAACTTACACATATTTACACGCACTTACACGTACTTATACGTACTTACACACACTTCCGTACACTTATACACACTTACACGCACTTCCACGCACTTACACGCACTTACATGCACTTACATGCACTTACACGCACTCACACAAACTTTCATGCACTAACACGCACTTTTGCACACTTACATGCACTTACACATACTTACACGCACTTACACGACTTAAACACACTTACACGCACTTATACGCACTTACACATACTTACACAAATGTACACGGACGTACATGCACATACGTGAACGTACACAAACTTACATGCACTTACACGCACTTACACGTACTTATACCGACTTACACGCACTTATATGTACGTACACAGACTTACACGTACTTACACGCACTTACACATACTTACACACACTTATACGTACTTACTCACACTTACACGCACTTATATGCACTAACACACACTTATATGTACTTCCACGCACTTACACACACTTCCACACAATTACACGTACTTACACGTACTCACACGCACTTACACGCACTCACACGCACTAACACACATTTACATGCACTCATACACACTTACACGCACTTATGCGCACTTATACACACTTACACACACACGTATACGTACTTTCACAGACTTGCACGCACTTACAGGCACTTACACGCACTTGCATGCACTTACACGCACTTACATGCACTTACACGCACTTATACACACTTACACACACTTAGACGTGCTTAAACGTACTTACACGTACTTACACGTACTTACTTACACTTACACGTACTTACACGTACTTACACGTAGTTACACGTACTTACACACACTTACACGCACTTAAACGCACTTTCATGCACTTACACGCACTCACACAAACTTACACGCACTCACATGCACTTACACGCACTTACACGCACTGACACACACTTACATGTACTTACATATAGTTGCACGTACTTGCACACACTTACACACACGTACATGCACTTACATGCACTTACACGTACTAACACAAACTTACACGCCCTTACATAACCTTACACACACTTACCCGCACTTACACATGCGTACACATACTTACACGCACTAACATGCCCTAACACGTACTTACACACACTTACATGCACTTGTACGCACTTACACACACTTACATGCACTTACACGTGTTTACATGAACTAACACGTACTTACACCAACTTACATGTACATACACACATTTATACACACTTACACGCACGTACAGGCACTTACACGCACTTACACGCACTTACGCAAACTTACATGCACTTACACGCACTTACACACACTTTCATGTACTAACATGTGCTTATCCGCATTTACAAGCACTTACACGCATTTAAACGCACTTACACGCACTTACACACACTTGCACACTCGTACACGCACTTACACACACTTGCACGCACTTACACATACTTACACGCATTAAAACACACTTACACATACTTACACGCACTTACACAAATTTACACGCACTTCCACACACTTACAAGCACTTACACGAACTTACACGCACTTACACGAATACAAACAAACTTACACGCACGTATACGTATTTCACGCACTTACACGCACTCACACATAATTTCACGCACTTACGTACACTTGTACACACTTACTTGCACTTACATGAACTTACACACACTTACATGCACTTACACGTACTTATACCAACTTACACCCACTTACACGCACTTACACACACTTCCACGTACTTATACGCACTTACACACACTTCCACACACTTACACACACTTACATGTACTTACATGCACTTACACACCCTCACACAAACATACACGCACTAACACGTACTTATACACACTTACACGCACTTACATGTACTTACACGCACTTACATGACTTACACGCACTTACACGCACTTATACGCACTTACACATACTTACACAAACGTACACGCACTTAGACACACTTACACAAACGTACACGCAGGTACATACTCTTACGTGAACTTACACGTACTTACATATACTTACACACACTTACACGCACTTTTACGGACTTACACGCACTTATATGTACTTACACAGACTTACATGCACTTACACGCACTTACACACACTTACACGCACTTACATGCACTTACACGCACTTATATGCACTCACACACACTTACACGTACTTCCACGCACTTACACACACTTCCACACAATTACACGCACTTACAAACACTCACACATACTTACACACACTCACACGCACTAACATGCATTTACAAGCACTCATACGCACTTACACGCACTTACACGCACTTATACGCACTTACACACACTTGCACGTACTTACACATACTTACACGTGCTTACACGTACTTACACGTACTTACACGCACTTGCTTGCACTTACACGTACTTATACATTCTTACACGTACTTACACGTAGATACACGCACTTACACACACTTACACGCACTTAAACGTACTTACACGTACTTACACCCACTTACACACACTTACACGTGATTACTTGCACTTACACGTACTTACAAGCACTCACATGTACTTACACACACTTACACGAACTTACACGCACTTAGATGCACTTACACGCACTTACACGCACTGACACGCACTTACACGCACTTACACATAGTTGTACGTACTTACACATACTTACACGCACTTACATGCACTTACACGCACTTACACGTGCTGATACAAGCTTACACGCGCTTAGACACATTTATCCCCACTTAAACGCACCTACACGTACTTACATGCACTAACATGCACTAACACGCACTTACACAAACTTACATGCACGTATACGCACTTACACGCACTTACATGCACTTACACGCACTTACAAGCACTTATACACACTTACACGCACGTACACGCTCTTACACATACTTACACACACTTATACGCACTTTCATGCACTTACACACACTTACACGTACTTACACGCACTTACACGCACTTAAACGCACTTACACGCACTTACACACACTAACACGCACTTACACGTACTTACATACACTTACACACACTTACACGTACTTACACGCACTTACACGAACGTACACGCACTCACACGCACTAACACACACTTACAGGCACTTACACGTACTTACACGCACTTACATACACCTACACGCACTTACACATACTTACACGCACTTACACGTACTTACACATACTTACACGTACTTACACACACTTACACACACTTACACACGTACCTATACACACTTACACACCCTTACATGCACTTACACGTACGTACACATACTTATACGCACTTACACACACTTGCACACACTTACACATACTTATATGCACTTACACGCACTTACACAGACTTGTATGCACTTACACGCACTTACATGCACTTACACGCACTTTCACACACGTACACGCACTTACACAAACTTTCACAAATCTACACGCACTTACACAAACGTACACGCACTTACACGGTCCTACACACACTTTTAGCACTTACACGCACAACCACGTACTTAGACACACTTACATTCACTTATACGCACTTACACGCACTTACACACAGCTACACAGTTTAGACGCACTTACATGCACTTACACGTACTTTCACGCACTTACACGCACTTACACAAACGTTCTCGCATCTACACGCACTTACACAAACTTACACGCACTTACACGATCCTACACGCACTTTTAGTACTTACACGCATAACCACGCACTTAGACACACTTACATGCACTTATACACACTTACACGCACTTACACGCATTTACACAATTTACACGCACTTACACGCACTTACACGCACTTACACACACGTACACATACTTGCACGCACTAACATGCTCTAACACGCACTTACACATACTTACATGTACTTACACGTACTTACACGCACTTACACGCACCTACACGCACTTACACGTACTTACACATACTTACACGCACTTACACGCACTTACACGCACTAACATGCACTTACACATACTGACACGAACATACACACACGTAAACGTACTTACACGCACTTACGCGCACGTATATGCACTTACACGCACTTATATGCACTTATCCGCACTTACTCATGCTTACATGCACTTACACGCACTTACACACACTTACTTGACTTACACACACTTACACGTTCTTGCGCGCACTTACAGACACTAACACGCACTTACATGCACTAACATGCACTTACACATACTTACACGAATGTACACACGCTTACACACACTTATATATACTTACACGCACTTACACACACTTGCACGCACTTCCACACACTTACATGAACTTACACAAAATTCCACGCACATAAACCACACTTACACGCACTTACACACACTTTTACTCACTAACACACACTCACATATACTTACACAAACTTACACGTACGCACATGCACTTACACTTGCTTACACGCACTTACATGCATTTTCACGCACTTACACGTACTTACATGCACTTACACGCACATACACACACTTACACGCACTTACATGCATTTACACATACGAACACGCACTTACACACACTTACATGCACTTAGACGCACTTATACGTATTTGCACGCACTTACACGCACTTAAACATACTTACACGCACTTGTATGCCCTTACACATACTTACACGCATTTACACAAATCTGCACGCACCTACATGTACTTACACGCGCCTACACGCACTTATACACACTTGCACATGCTTACACACACTTGCATGCAACGTACATCCACTTTCACGCACTTACACGCACTTACACATACTTACATGCAACGTATACGCACATACACACACTTACAGGCATTTACACGCACTGATACGCAATTACACGTACTTACACACACTTACATGCACTTACACCTACTTACACGCACTTACACGCACTCACACACACTTACACATACTTACACACACTTACATGCACTTACACGCACCTACATATACTTACACATACTTACATACACTTACACATACTTACACACACTTACACGCACTTACACGCACTTAGACTCACTTACACGAACTTACACACACTTACACGTACTTACATGTACTTATACGTGCTTACACACACTTACGCCTACTTATACACACTTACACACACTCATACGCACTTACACACACTTACACGTACTTACATTAACTTACACATACTTAGACGCACTTACACGCACGTACACACACTTACATGCACTGACACGCACTTACACACACTTATATGCACTTACACGCACTTACACGTACGTACACATAATTACACACACTTACACAAACGTACACACACTTACATGCACTTATGCAAACTTATACGCACTTACACATATGTATACGTACTTACATGCACTTACACGTACTTCTACGCACTTATACCAAGTTACACACACTTACACGCACTTACACGCACTTACATGCACTTACACGCACTCATACATACAGTCATGCACTTACACGCACGTACACGTACTTACACACACTTACACGCACTTCCTCGCACTTATACGTACTTACACGCACTTACACTCACTTACACGCACTTACACACACTTACACAAACTTACACGCACTTACACGCACTTACACGCACTTACACACTCTTACACAAGCTTACACACACTTACACGTACTGACCCATACTTACACATACTAACATACACTCACACGTACTCACACATACTTACACATACTTACACACACTTACACATACTTACAAGCACTTATACGCATGTACAGGCACTTGCACCCACTTACACGTGCTTACATGCACTTACACGTTCTTACACATACTTGCACATACTTACACACACTTACACGTACTTTCATGCACTTTCACAAACTTACACGTACTTACACGCACTTACACACACTTACACCTATGTACACGAACTTACAAGCACTTATACACACTTACACACACTTACACGCAGTAACACACACTTACACGTACTAACATGCACCAACACACATACATGTATGTAAACGTACTTACATGCACTTACACGCACGTACACGCACTTACATGCACTTACACATACTTACACGCACTTACACGCACTTACACGCACTTACACGCACTTACATACACTTACACGCACTAACACGCACTTACACGCACTTACACGGACGCACTTACATGCACTTACACGTACTTACATGAGCTTACATGCACTTACACGCACTTAAATGCACTTACATGTGCTTACATGCACTTACACATACGTACACGCACTTACTTGCACTTACACGTACTTACACATACAAAGACGTACTTACACGCACTTACATACACTTATACGTACTTACACAAACCTACATGCACCTAAACGCACCTACACGCACTTACACGCACTTACACGTACTTACACACACTTACACGCACTCTCACACACTTAGACGCTCTTACATGCACTTACACGCACTTACATGCACTTACACGCACGTACACATACGTATACGTACTTACACGTGCTTACCTACACTGACACGCAGTAACACGCACTTATACGCACTAACACGCATTTACACGCACTTGCACACACTTACACGCACTTACATGCACTTACGTAAACTTACACAAACTTACACGCAGTTACACAAACTTACATGTACTTACACACACGTACATGCACTTACACACACTTACACGCACTTACACGCATTTACACACACTTACTCGTAATTCCACGCACTTACATGAACTTGTACGTACTTACACGCACTTACATGCACTAACACCCCCTTACGTGCACTTACAAGCACTTATCCACATTTACACACACTAACACGCACTTACCCATACTTACAAGAATCTACACAAAATTACACACACTTACACACACTTACACGAACTTAAACCGCACTTACACACACTTACACGTACTTACACACACTTACACACACTTACACGAACATACACATACTTACAAACACTTACATGCACTTATACGCACTTATACACACTTACACGTACTTACACACACATACACAAACGTACAGGCACTTACATGCACTTACACACACTGGCACGCACTTGCACACACTTACATGTACTTACACGCACTTGTATGCACTTACACACACTTACGCACACTTACACGCACTTACACTCACTTCCACGCACTTATGCACACTTACACACACTTACACGCACTTACATGCACTTATACATACTTACATGTACTTATATGCACTTACACATACTTACATGCACTTACACAAACATACACAAAGTTACACGCACATAAACCGCACTTATACACACTTACACGCACTTACACAAACTTATACAAAATGACACGCACATAAACAGCACTTACAGGCACTTTTACGCACTTACACACACTAACACACACTTACACACACTTACACGCACTTCCGCACACTTATACAAACGTCCACGCACTTACATGCACTTGCTCACACTTACACGCACTAGAACGCACTAAAACGCACTTATATGCACTTACACGTACTTACACGTACTTACACGCACTTACACGTAATTACACGACTTACACGTACTTACACACACTTACACACACTTACACAAATGTACACGCACTTACACTCAATTATGCACATTTACATGCACTTCCACACACTTATCCGCACTTACAGGCACTTACATGCACTTATACGTACTTACACGTACATACACGCACTGACACGCACTTACACGCGCTTACACGTCCTTATACGCACTTACACAAACTTACAAGCACGTACACAACCCGACACACACTTATACACACTGACACGCACTCACATGCACTCACACGCACTTACACACACATACACACACTTACATGTACTTGCACACACTTTCACGCACTTACACGTGCTTGTATGCACTTACACGTACTTATGTGCACTTACTTACACTTCCACGTACTTGCACATACTTACACGTGTGAAAGTGTATATAGGTGTGTGTAAGTACGTGTATTTGTGTGCAAGTGCATGTAAGTGCGTGTAAGTGCGTGTAAGTTCACTTTAAGTGCGTGTAAGTGCGTGAAAGTTCAGTTTAAGTACGTGTAAGTTCGTGTAAGTGTATGTAAGTGTGTTTAAGTGCGTGTAAGTGCGTGTACGTGCGTGTAAGTGTGTGTTAGTGCATGTTAATAGGTGTACGTGTGTATGAGTGTGTGTACGTGTGTGTAAGTGCTTGTAAGTGTGTGTAAGTGCATGTAAGTGCATGTAAGTGCATGTAGGTGTGTGTAAGTGCATGGTACGTGTAAGTTCGTGTAAGTACGTGTAAGTGCATGTAAGTGCGTGTGTGTGTGTGTGTATGTTTGTGTAAGTGCGTGTACGTGCGTGTAAGTGTATGTAAGTGCATGTAAGTGTGTATAAGTGCGTGTAAGTGCGTGTAAGTATGTGTAAGTACGTGTAGGTACAAGTTAGTGCGTATAAGTACGTGTAAGTACATGTAAGCACGTGGATGTGGGTGTAAGTCCGTGTACGTTTGTGTAAGTGTGTGTAAGTGCATGTAAATGCATGTAAGTGCGTGACAGTGTGTCTAAGTGCGTGTAAGTGCGTGCAAGTTTGTGTAAGTGTGTGTAAGTGAGTGTAAGTGTGTGTGAGTACACGTAAGTGCGTGTAAGTACGCGTTAGTACGTGTAAGTGTGTGTAAGTGCGTGTAAATGCGTGTGAATACGTGTAAGTTTGTGTAATTTTGTGTAGATGCGGGTAAGTGCGTGTAGGTACGTGTAAGTGTGTGTAAGTGTGTGTCAGTGTGTGTAAGTGCGTGTAAGTACGTGTAAGTACGTGTAAGTGTGTGTAAGTACGTGTTAGTGCGTGTAAGTGTGTGCAAGTATGTGCAAGTACGCGAAAGTGAGTATAAGTGCGTGTAAGTATGTGTTAGTGCGTTTCAGTGCGTATAAGTGTGTGTAAGTGTGTGTAAGTTTGTGTAAGTGTGTGTAAGTGCGTTTAAGTACGTGTGAATATGTATAAGTACGTGTAAGTACATGTATGTGGAAGTAAGTGCGTGTAAGTACGTGTAAGTACATGTAAGCACGTGTAAGTGCGTGTAAGTGTGTGTAAGTGCGTGTAAGTGTGTGTAAGTACGTGTAAGTGCGTGTAAGTGGATGGAAGTGCGTGTCAGTGCGGTTTAAGTTCGTATAAGTGCGTGGAAGTGCAGGTCAGTATGTGTAAGTGCGTGTAAGTGCGTGTAAGTGTATGGAAGTACGTGTGAGTTCGTGTAAGTTCAGTTTAAGTGCACGTATGTTCGTGTAAGTTTGTGTAAGTGCGTGCAAGTGTGTGTAAGTGCACGTAGGTGCGTGTAAAATCAGTTTAAGTTTGCGTGCATGCGTGTATGTTCAGTTTATGTGCGTGTAAGTTCATGTAAGTTCGTGTAAGTGCGTGTAAGTGCGTGTAAGTGTGTCTAAGTACGTGGACATTTGTGTAAGTGTGTGTAAGTGTGTGCAAGTGTGTGTAATTGCGTGTAAGTGTGTATCATTGTGTATAAGTATGTGTAAGTGTGTGTCAGTGCGTGTAAGTGTGTGCAAATGCGTGTAAAAAAATGTAAGTCCGTGTAAGTGCGTGAAAGTGCGTGTAAGTGCATGTAAGTACGTGTAGGTACGTATACATGGGTATAAGTGCGTGCAAGTGCGTGTAAGTACGTGTAAGTACGTGTAACTTCAGTTTAAGTGTGTATACGTGTGTGTACGTTCAGTTGAAGTATGTGTCAGTTCGTTTAAGTTCGTATACGTGCGTGTACGTGTGTTGAAGTGCATGTAAGTATGTGTAAGTATGTGTAAGTGCGTGTAAGTGCGTGTAAGTGCATGTAAGTGCGTGTAAGTGCGCAAAAGTGTGTGTAAGTGCATGTAAGTATGTCTAAGTGTGTATAGGTACATGTAAGTGTGTCTTAGTGCGTGTAAGTACGTGTAAGTGTGTGTAAGTACGTGTAATTGCGTGTAAGTGCATGTATGTGCGTGTATGTGTTTGTCAATGCATATAAGTGTGTGTAAGTTTGTCTATGTACGGGTAAGTGCGTGTAGGTACGTCTAAGTGCGCGTAAGTGCGTATAAGTGCGTGTAAGTGCGTCTAATTGCATGTAAGCATGTGTAAGTGCATGTAAGTGCGTGTAAATGCGTGTAAGTACGCGTAAGTACGTGTAAGTGCGTGTAAGTTCATGTAAGTGTGTGTAAGTGCGGGTAAGTGTGTGTAAGTGCGTGTAAGTGAGTATAAGTGCGTGTAAGTGCGTGTACGTGCGTGTACGTTCATGTAGGTGCGTGTAAGTACGTGGTAGTGCGTGTAAGTGCGTGTAAGTGCGTGTAAGTCCATGTAGGTGCGTGTAAGTGCGTGTAAGTGCCCGTATGTTGGTCCAACTGCGTGTAAGTGCATATAAGAACATGTAAGTGTGTATAAGTGCGTGTTAGTACATGTAAGTGCGTGTAAGTACGGGTAAGTGCTTGTAAGTACATGTAAGTATGTGTAAGTGCGTTTAAGTGCGTGTAAGTGCATGTAAGTACATGTAAATGTAAGTGCGTGTATGTACGTGTAAGTGCGTGTAAGTACGTGTAAGTTTGTGCAAGTGCGTATAAGTACGTGTAAGTGCAAATAAGTATGTATAAGTGCATGTAAGTACGTTTACGTGTGTATAAGTGCGTGTAACTATGTGTAAGTGCGTGAAAGTGCGTGTATGTTTGCATGAGTGGGTGTAAGTGTGTGTACATTCATGTAAGTGTATGTAAGTACGTGTAATTGTGTGTAAGTACGTGTAAGTGTGTATAAGTACGTGTAAATGTGTGTAAGTGCATGAAGGTATGTGTAAGTGCGTGTAACTACGTGCAAGAATGTGTAAGTGCGTGTAAGTACGTGTAAGTTAAGTTTAAGTACGTGTAAGTGCGTGTAAGTTCGTGTGAGTTTGTGTAAGTATGTGTAAGTGCACTTGAGTGCATGTATGTGTGTGTTAGTGCATGTTAGTGCGTGTTACTGCGTGTAAGTGTGTGTAAGTACATGTAAGTGTGTGTAAGTGTATGTAAGTGTGTGTAAGTGCATGTAAGTGCATGTGAGTACGTATAAGTGCGTGTAAGTACGGGTAAGTGTGTGTAAGTGCACATACGTGTGTGTAAGTGCGTGTAAGGACGTGTAAGTGCGTGTCAGTGCATGTAAGTGTGTGTAAGTATGTGTAAGTGTGTGTAAGTGCCTGTAAGTGCATGTAAGTGTGTATATGTACGTGTCAGTACGTGTAAGTGTGTGTAAGTACGTGTACGTTCACGTAAGTGCGTGTGAGTATGTGTACATTCGTTGAAGTGTGTGTAAGTGTGTGTAATTGCATGTAGGTGCGTGTAAGTGCATGTAAGTTCAGTTCAAGTACATGTAGGTTCTTGTAAGTTTGTGTAAGTGCATGTACGTGTGTTTAAGTGCGTGTAAGTGCGTGTAAGTGCATGTTATTACGTATTAGTACGTGTTAGTGCGTGTAAGTGTGTGTAAGTACATGGAAGTACGTGTAAGTGCGTGTAAGTATATGTGAGTGCATGTAAGTGCGTGTAAGTGCATGTAAGTGCGTGTAAGTACGTGTAAGAATTTGTAAGTGCGTGTAAGTATGTGTATGTGCAAGTAAGTTCTTGTAAGTACGTGTAACATGTATGTGCGTGTAAGTGCGTGTAAGTGTGTGTAAGTGGATGTAAGTACTTGCAACTACAAGAAAGTGCGTGTAAGTATGTATGAGTGAGTGTAAGTGCTTGTAAGTGCGTGTAAGTGCGTGTAAGTGTGTATACATGCATGTAACGGTGTGTAAGTGCATGTAAGTACGTGGAAGTTCTTGTAAGTGCGTGTAAGTGCATGCCAATGCGTGTAAGTATGTGTACGTTCCTGTAAGTGCATGTAAGTGCGTGTATGTGTGTGTAAGTATGTGTAAGTGCGTGTAAGTACGTGTAGGTTTACAAACGTTTGTGTAAGTGTGTATAAGTGCGTGTAAGTACGTGTGAGTTTGTGTAAATGTGTGTAAGTGTATGTAAGGATGTGTAAGTGCATGTAAGTGTGTGTAGGATGTGTAGGTGGGTGTAAGTGTATGTAAGTATGTGCAAGTACGTTGAAGTGTGTGTTAGTGTGTGTAAGTTTGTGTATGTGCATGTAAGTGCTTGTAAGTTTGTGTAAGTGCCTGTAAGTTTGTGTAGGTGGGTGTAAGTGCATAGAAGTACGTGTAAGTGCGTGTAAGTGTGTGTAAGTGCGTGTAAGTACGTGTACGAATGTGTAAGTGTGTATAAGTACGTGTAAGTGTGTGTAAGTTTATGTAAGTACGTGTAAGTATGTGTACGTTCCTGTAAGTGCGTGTAAGTGCGTGTAAGTGTGTGTAAGTGCCTGTAAGTGCATGTAAGTGCGTGTACGTGTGTGTAAGTGCATCTCAGTGCGTGTAAGTATATATAAGTGCATTTCAGTGGGTGTAAGTGCGTGTAAATGCGTGTAAGTAAATATAAGTTTGTGTAAGTACGTGTAAGTGCGTGTGAGTGCATATAGGTGCATGTAAGTGTGTGTAGGTGCGTATATGTGCAGTTTAAGTTCATGTAAGTACGTGTACGTGCATGTAAGTACATGTAAGTGCCTTTAAGTGCGTATAAGTGCGTGGAAGTGCGTGTAAGTACGTGTAAGTTCAGTTTAAGTGCATATAAGTTCTTGTAAGTTTGTATAACTACGTGTAAGTACGTGTAAGTGTGTGTAAGTGCATGTAAGTGTGTGCAAGTGCGTGTAGGTACGTGTACGTGTGTGAAGGTGCATGCAAGTGCGTATAAGTGTGTGTAAGTACCTGTAAGTTCAGTTGAAGTGTGTATAAGTGTATGTAAGTACGTGTAAGCTGAGTTTAAGTGTGTGTAAGTTCGTGTAAGTTCGTGTAAGGGCGTTTAAGTACGTTTAAGTGTGTGTAAATATGTGCAAGTACGTGTAAGTGTGTGTTAGTGCATGTTAGTATGTGTAAGGGTGTGTAGGTACATGTAAGTGCGTGTAAGTGTGTGTAAGTGTGTGTAAGTGCATATAAGTGCATGTAAGTGCGTGTAAGTGCGTGTAAGTGCCTTTAAGTGCGTGTAAGTGCGTTTAGTTGCATGTAAGTACATGTAAGTACGTGTGTGTATGTGTGTAAGTACGTGTATGTTTGTGTAAGTGCATGTGAGTGCATGTAAGTACGTACAAGTGCGTGTAAGTATGTGTAAGGAGTTTAAGTGCAAGCAAGTGCATGTAAGTGCGTGTTGGTACGTGTAAGTGCGTGTAAGTGTGTGTACGTGCGTATAAGTGCGTATAAGTACGCGTAAGTACGTGTAAGTTTGTGTAAGTGTGTGTAAGTATGTGGTAGTGCGTGTAAGTGTGTGTAAGTGCGTATAAGTCTGTGTAGGTGCGTATAAGTCCGTGTAAGTGTGTGTCGGTGCGTGTAAGTACGTGTAAGTTTGTGTAAGTGCGGTTAAGTGCGTGTAAGTACATGCAAGTGCGTATAGGTGCGTGTACGTGCGTGTAAGTGTGTGTAAGTGTAAGTGTGTGTATGTACGTAAAAGTGCGTGTAAGTACGTGTAAGTTCGTGTAAGTGTGTGCAAGTGCGTGTAAGTGTGTGTAAGTGCATGTAAGTGTGTGTAAGTACATGTAAGTGTGTGGAAGTGCGTGTAAGTATGTATAAGTGCGTGTAAGTACGTCTAAGTGCGTGTAATTGTATGTACGTTTGCGTAAGTACGTATATGTGCGTGTACGTTTGTGTAAGTGTGTGTAAGTGCGTGTAACTACGTGTAAGTGCGTGTAAGTGCGTTAAGTGCGTTAAGTGCGTGGAAGTGCGTGTAGGTGCATGTAAGTTCGTGTAAGTGCATGCAAGTGCGTGTAAGTGCATGTAAGTACGTGTAGGTTCAGTTTGAGTACGTGTAAGTACGTGTAAGGTCGTGTAAATTTGTGCAGGTATGTGTACGTGTGTTTAAGTGCGTGTTAGTACGTGTTAGTGTGTGTTAGTACGTGTAAGTGTGTGTAAGTGCATGTAAGTGTGTGTAAGTGCGTGTAAGTGTGTATAAGTGTATGTAAGTGCGTTTAAGTGCATGTAAGTGCAGGTAAGTACGTGTAGGTGTGTGTAAGTGCGTGTAAGTACGTGTAAGTATGTGTAAGTGCTTGTAAGTATGTGTTAGTGTGTGTAAGTGTGTGTAAGTGCGTGTAAGTGTGTGTAAGTGGGTGTAAGTGCGTGTAAGTGCGTGTAAATTCGTGTAAGTACGTGTTAGTGCGTGTACGTGTGTGAAAGTGCCTGTAAGTGTGTGTAAGTGCGTGTATCTTTGTATAAGTGTGTGTAAGTACGTGTAAGTGCATATAAATGTGTGTATGTACGTGTAAATGCGTGTAAGTGTGTGTAGGTTCGTATAAGTGCGTGTAAGTGTGTGTAAGTTCATGCAAGTGCATGTAAGTGCGTGTAAGTGCGTGTAAGTACGTGTAAGTGCATGTCAGTGCGTGTAAGTGCGTGTACGTTTGTACAAGTACAGGTAAGTACGTGGAAGTGTGTGTAAGTGTGTGTAAGTGTGTGTAAGTGCGTATAAGTGCGTGCACGTGCGTGTAAGTGTAAGTGCGTGTATGAACGTGTAAGTGCGTGTAAGTACGTGTAAGTTCTTGTAAGTGCATGTAAGTGTGAGTAAGTGCGTGTAAGTGCATGTAAGTGCGTGTAAGTGCGTGTAAGTCCTTGTAAGTGCGTGTAAGTACGTACAAGTATGTGTAAGTGCATGTAGGTGTGTGTAAGTATGTGTAAGTTTGCGTAATTGCGTGGAAGTGCGTGTACGTTTGTCTAAGTATGTGTAAGTGCGTTTAATTGCGTGCAGGTACGTGTAAGTGCGTGTAAGTTCAGTCTAAGTGTGTGTCAGTTTGTGTAAGTTTGTTTACGTGCGTGTAAGTGTGTGCAAGTACGTGTAACTATGTGTGAATGCGTGTTAGTGTGTGTATGTCTGTGTAATTGCGTGTAAGTGCGTGTAAGTGCATGTAAGTGCGTGCAAGTACGTGTGAATTTGTTTAAGTGTGTGTAAGTGCGTGCAAGTATGTGAAAGCGCGTATAAGTGCGTGTAAGTGCATGAAAGTTTGTATAAGTGTGTGTAAGTGCGTGTAAGTGCATACAAGTGCATGTAAGTGCGTGTACATGCGTGTAAGTACGTGTAGGTTTGTATAAGTGCGTGTAAGAACGTGTAAGTTCATGCAAGTGCATTTAAGTGCGTGTAAGTGCGTGTAAGTGCGTGTAAGAGTATGTCAGTGCGTGTCATTGCGTGTAAGTTTATCCAAGTACGGATAAGTACGTGTAAGTGCGTGTAAGTGCGTGTAAGTGCATGTAGGTGCGTATAACTGTGTGTAAGTGTGTGTAAGTGTAAGTGCGTGTATGTACGTGTAAGTGCCTGTGAGTGTGTGTAAGTTTCTGTAAGTGCATGTAAATGCGTGTAAGTGCGTGTAAGTACTTGTAAGTGTGTGTAAGTGCATGTAAGTTCACGTAATTGCATGGAAGTATGTGTACGTTTGTCTAAGTGTGTGTAAGTGCGTTTAATTGCGTGTAGGTGCGTGTAAGTACGTGTAAGTTTGTGTACAATTGTTGAAGTGCGTGTAAGTGTACTTAAGTACGTGTAAGTGCGTGTACGTGCATGTTTGTGCGTGTTAGTGCGTGTTAGTACATGTCAGTGTGTGTAAGTGCATGTAAGTGCGTGTAAGTACGTGTAAGTGTGTGTAAGTGCACATAAGTATGTATACGTGCATATAAGTACGTGTAAGTGCGTATAAGTGCCTATAAGTACGTGTAAGTACGTGTAAGAACGTGTCAATTCGGGTAAGAGCAAGTAAGTGTGTCTAAGTACGTAAAAGCACATGTAAGTACATGTAAGTGCGTGTAAAGGCGTGTATGTAGAGTAAGTATGTGTAAGTGTGCATATGTACGTGTACGTGCGTGTAAGTGCGTGTAAGTGTGTGTAGGTTCGTGTAAGTTTGTGTAAGTGTGTGTAAGTGTCTGTAAGTGTGTTTAAGTGCGTGTAAGTGCGTGTAAGTACGTGTAAGTGTGTGTAAGTGTGTGTAAGTGCCTGTAGGAGCGTGTAGGTGCGTGTATGCGTGTGTAAGTACATGCAAGTGCGTATAAGTGCACGTAAGTGCGTGTAAGTTTGTTTAAGTACGTGTAAGTGCGTGTAAGTTTGTGTAAGTGTGTGTAAGTTCATGTAAGTGCGTGTAAGTGCATGTAAGTGCGTGTAAGTGTGTGTAAGTGCGTGTAAGTGCGTGTACGTGTGTGTACGTGCATGTAAGTACGTGTATGTGTATGTAAGTGCGTGTAAGCATCTGTAAGTTCGTGTAAGTGCGTGTAAGTGTGTATAAGTGCGTGTAAGTGTGTGTAAGTGTGTGTAGGTGCCTGTAAGTATGTGTAGGTGCGTGCAAGTGTGTGTAAGTGCGTGTAAGTGCCTGTAAGTTTAGTTCAAGTGTGTGTAAGTGCGTGTAAGTGCATGTAAGTTGAGTTTAAGTGCACGTAAGCTTGTGTAAGTTCATGTAAGTGCGTGTAAGTACGTTTAAGTGCGTGTAAATATGTGCAAATGCGTGTAAGTGTGTGTTAGTGCATGTTAGTATGTGTAAGTGTGTGTAAGTGTGTGTACGTACATGTAAGTGTGTGTACGTGTGTGTAGGTGCATGTAAGTGCGTGTAAGTGCATACAAGTGCATGTAAGTGTGTATAAGTGCGTGTTAGTGTGTGTAATTGTGTGTAAGTGCATGTAAGTACTTGTGTGTGTGTGTGTGTGTATATATAAGTACATGTACGTTCGTGTAAGTGCGTGTAAGTGCGTGTAAGTGTGTGTAACTGCATGTAAGTGCGTGTAAGTATGTACAAGTTCAAATAAGTACGTGTAAGTTTGTTTAAGTGTAAGTAAGTGCGTGTAAGTGCGTGGTAGTGCGTGTAAGTACGTGTTAGTGCTTGTAAGTGCGTGTAAGTGTGTGTAAGTGCGTATAAGTGCGTGTAAGTGCGCGTAAGTGCATGTTAGTTTGTGTAAGTATCTGTAAGTACGTGGTAGTGCGTGTAAGTGTGTTTAAGTGCGTATAAGTATGTGTAGGTGCGTATAAATCCATGTAAGTGCGTATCAGTGTGTGTAAGTACGTGTACGTTTGTGTAAGTGTGGGTAAGTGCATATAAGTGCGTGTAAGTGCGTGTAAGTGCGTGTAAGTGCGTGTAAGTATGTGTAAGTGTAAGCGTGTGTATGTACGTGTAAGTGTGTGTAAGTAGGTGTAATTTTGTATAAGTGTGTGCAAGCGTGTGTAAGTGTGTGTAAGTACATGTAAGTGTGTATAAGTGTATGTAAGTGTGCGGAAGTGCGTGTAAGTGTGTATAAGTGCGTGTAAGTACGTCTAAGTGCGTATAAGTGCATGTAAGTTTGAATAAGTACGTGTATGTGCGTATATGTTTGTGTAAGTGTGTGTAAGTGCGTGTAAGTTCAGTTTAAGAATGTGTAAGTGCGTGTAAGTTTGTGTATGTTTGTGCAAGTGCGTGTACATGTATTTAAGTGCGTGTAAGTGCGTGTTAGTATGTGTTAGTACATGTTAGTACGTGTAAGTGTGTGTAAGTGCATGTAAGTGCGTTTAAGTGTGTGTAAGTACATGTAAATGCGGGTAAGTACGTGTAGGTGTGTGTAAGTGTTTGTAAGTACGTGGAAGTGTGTGTAAGTGTGTGTAAGTGCATGTAAATACGTTTTAGTGCATGTAAGTGTGTGTAAGTACGTGTACATGCGTCTAAGTGCATGTAAGTGCATGTAAGTGTGTGCAAATTCGTGTAAGTTGGTGTAAGTACGTGTAAGTGTGTGAAAGTGCATGTAAGTGGGTGTACATGCGTGTAAGTTTGTATAAGTGTGTGTAAGTGCATGTAAGTGTGTGAAAAATGCTTGAAAGTTTGTGTAGGAGCGTATAGGAGTGTGTAGGTGCGTGTAAGTGTATGTATATACGTACGAGTGTGTGTAAGTACGTCTTAGTACCTGTAAGTTCATGTAAATGCGTGTAAGTGCGTGTACATTTGTGTAAGTACGTGTAAGTGCATGTAAGTTCGTGTAAGTACGTGTAAGTGCATGTAAGTGCGTGTAATTACGTGTAAGTTTGTGTGTGTGCAAGTATGTGTAAGTGCGTGTACATGCGTGTAAGTATATGCAAGTACATGAAAGTGCGTGCAAGTGTGTGTAATTGTGTGTAGGTGTGTGTAAGTGCATGTAAGTACGTGTAAGTGCGTGTTAGTGTGTGTACGTGCGTGTAAGTGCGTGTAACTGCGTATAAGATCCGTTTAAATGCGTATACGTGCGTGTAAGTTCAGTTTAAGTGTGTGTAAGTACGTGTAAGTACACGTAAGCACGTTTCAGTGCGTGTAAGTACGTGCAAGTGTATATAAGTGGGTGTAAGTGCTTGCAAGTGTGAGTAAGTGCGTGTACGTACGTGTAAGTGCGTGTAAGTATGTGTAAGCGCGTGTAAGTGCATTTAAGTTTGTGTATGTACGTGTAAGTACGTGTAAGTGCGTGTAAGTATGTGAAAGTGCGTGTTAGTGCCTAGAAGTGCATGCAAGTATGCGTATGTACGTGTAAGTGTGTGTAAGTATGCATAAGTGGGTGTAGGTACGTGTAGGTGTGTATAAGTGCGTACAAGTGCGTGTAAGTGCGTGTAAGTACGTGTAAGTGCGTGTAAGCTCCGTTTAAGTGCGTGCAAGTGCGTGTAAGTTCAGTTTAAGTCTGTGCATGTTCATGTATGTGTAAGTGCATGTTAGTACGTATGAGTACGTGTAAGTGTGTGTGTATATGTGTAAGTGCGTGTAAGTGCGTGTAAGTGTGTGTAAGTGCATGTATGTACATGTAAGTGCGTATAAGTGCGTATAAGTATGTGTAAGTGTGTGTAAGTGCGTGTAAGTGCGTGTACGTGCATGTGAGTTTGTGTAAGTGCGTGTAAGTGCATTTATGGGCGTGTAAGTGCGTGTAAGTGCATGTAAGTGCGTGTAAGTACTTGTAAGTACTTGTAAGTGCAAGGTAGTGTGTGTAAGTATGTGTGAGTACGTGCAAGCACACGTAAGCACGTGTAAGTGTATGTAAGTATGTGTAAGTGTGTGTAAGTGGGTGTAAGTACTTGCAAGTACAAAAAAGTGCGTGTAAGTACGAGTAAGTGTATGTCAGTGTTTGTAAGTACATGTAAGTGTGTGTAAGTTTGTGTATGTGCGAGTAAGTACTTGTCAGTGCATGTAAGTATGTGTAAGTGTGTGTACCAAGTTATAAGGGCGTGTAAGTGCGTGTCAGTGCGTGTAAGAACGTGTAAGTGTATGTCAGTGTGTGTCAGTGCGTGTAAATGCATGTAAGTAAATGTAAGTTTGTGTAAGTGCGTGTAAGTGCGTGTAAGTCCTTGTAAGTGCATGTAAGTGCCGTTTAAGTTTGTGCTAGTGTGTGTAAGTGCATGTAAGTATGTGTAAGTGCGTGTAAGTACGTGTAAGTGCTTGGAAGTACGTGTAAGGACATGTAAGTTCAGTTTAAGTACGTGTAAGTTCGTGTACGTTCGTACAATTGTGTGTAAGTGCGTGTAAGTGCGTGTAAGTGCGTGTAAGTGCATGTAAGTGTGTGTAGGTGCGTGTATGTGCGTGTAAGTGCATGCAAGTGCATTTAAGTACATGTAAGTACGTGTAAGATCAAGTTAAGTGCGTGTTAGTGCGTGTAACATCAGTTGAAGTGCGTTTAAGTTCGTGTAAGTACGTGTAAGTGCGTTTAAGTGTGTGTAAGTGCGTGTAACTCTAGATAAGTGCGTGTAAGTACGTGTAAGTGTATGTAAGTGCATGTAAGTGTGTGTAAGTGTGTGTAAGTGCGTGTAAGTATGTGTAAGTGCATGTAAGTGCATGTAATCTTGTGTAACTACGTGTAAGTATGTGTAAGTGCGTGTAAGTGCGTGTAAGTACGTATAAGTTTTGAAGTGCGTATAAGTGCGTGTAAGTTTATGTAAGTGTGTGTAAGTATGTGGTAGTGCATGTAAGTGTATGTAAGTGCGAATAAGTCCGTATAGGTGCGTGTAAGTACGAGTAAGTGCGTGTTAGTGCGTGTAAGTGTATGTAAGTGCGTGTAAGTGCGTGTAAGTGCGAGTAAGTGCATGTAAGTGCATATAAGTGCGTGTCTGTGTGTGTATGTACGTGTACGTTTGTATAAAAGTGGGTACGTGTGTGTAAGTGCGTGTAAGTGCGTGTAAGTACGTGTAACTACGTACAAGTACGTGTAAGTGCGTGTAAGTGTAAGTGCCTGTATGTACGTGTAAGTGCGTATAAATGTGTGTAAGTTTGTGTAAGTGTGTGTAAGTGCGTATAAGTACGTGTAAGTGCGTGTAAGTTCGTGTAAGTGCGTGTAAGTACTTATAACTGCATGTAAGTATGTGTAAGTGTGTGTACCAACTTGTAAGTGCGTGTAAGTGTGTGTAAGTGCGTGTAAGTACGTGTAAGTACGTGTCAGTGTGTGTAAGTGCGTGTAAATGCATGCAAGTCAATTTAAGTTCGTGTAAGTGCATTCAAGTGCGTGTAAGTACGGTTTAAGTTTGTGTAAGTGCGTGTAAGTGCATATAAGTACATGTATGTGTGTGTAAGTATGTGTAGGTGCGTGGAAATGCGTGTAAGTACATGTAAGTTCAGTTTCAGTATGTGTAAGTTTGTGTAAGTTTGTATAATTGTGTGTAAGTGCGTATAAGTACCTGTAAGTACGTGTAAGTGCGTGTAAGTGTGTGTGTAGGTGCGTGTAAATGCGTGTAAATGCGTGCAAGTGCGTGTAAGTACGTGTATTTGCGTGTAAGTTCAATTTTCGTGCGTGTAAGTACGTGTAAGTTCAGTTTAGGTGCGTTTAAGTTCGTGTAAGTTCGTGTAAGTACGTGTAAGTACGTTTAAGTTTGTGTAAGTGCGTGTAAGTATGATTAAGTGTGTGTTAGTACATGTTAGAGTGCGTAAGTGTGTGTAAGTGTGTGTAAGTGTGTCTAAGTGCGTGTCAGTGTGTGTAAGTGCATGTTAGTGTGTGTAAGTGTGTGTAAGTACGTGTAAGTACGTGTAAGTGCATGTAGGTGCGTGTAAGTTGGTGCAAGTACGTAAATGTATGTGTAAGTACGTGTAAGTGCGTGTACGTACGTATAAGTACATGTAAGTGCGCATAAGTGCGTGTAAGTGCGTGTAAGTCCGTATAGGTGCATGTAAGTACGTGTAAGTGCGTGTACGTTTGTGCAAGTGCGTGAAAGTGCGTGTAAGTGCATGTAAGTACGTATAAGTGCGTGTCAGTGTGTGTAAGTGCGTGTACGTTTGTATAAGTGTGGATAAGTATGTGTAAGTGTGTGTAAGTGTGTGTAAGTGCGTGTAAGTGCGTGTAAGTGCGTGTAAGTCCGTGTAAGTGTAAGTGCGTGTATGTACGTGTCTGTGCGTATAAGTGCGTCTAAGTTTTGTGTAAGTGCGTGTAAGTGCGTGTAAGTACGTATAAGTGTGTGTACGTGTGTGTAAGTACGTGTAGGTGCATGTAAGTGTGTCTAAGTGTGTGCAAGTGTGTGTAAGTACGTGCAAGTGCGTGTAAGTTCAGTTCAAGTTCGTGTAAGTGTGTGTAAGTTTGTGTAAGTTTGTGTAAGTGTGTGTAAGTACTTTAAAGTGCGTGTAAGTGTATGTTAGTACGTGTTAGTGTGTGTTGGTGCATGTAAGTGTGTTTAAGTGCATGTAAGTGCGTGTAAGTGCGTGTAAGTGTGTGCAAGTGCATGTAAGTACGTGTAAGTACGTGTAAGTGCATGTAAGTATGCATAAGTGAGTGTAGGTGCGTGTAAGTACGTGTAAGTGCGTCTAAGTGTGTGTACGTGTGTGTAAGTGCGTGTAAGTATGTGTAGGTGTTTGTTAGTGTGTGTAAGTGTGTGTAAGTGTATGTAAGTATGTGTAAGTGCGTGTAAGTGCGTGTAGGTACATGTAAGTACGTGTAAGTGTCTGTAAGTTTGTGCAAGTACGTGTAAGTGTGTGTAAGTGCGTGTAAGTGCATGTAAGTATGTGTTAGTGCGTGTAAGTTTGTCCAAGTATGTGTAAGTGCATGGTAGTGCGTACGAGTGCGTGTAAGTGCATGTAAGTGCGTGTAAGTGCATGTAAGTGCATGTAAGTGTGTGTAAGTGCATGTAAGTGCGTATACGTTTTGTAAGTGCGTGTAAGTGTGTGTAAGTGTGTACAGGTATGTGCAAGTGCGTGTATGTCCATGTACCTTTGTCTAAGTGTGTATAAGTGCGTGTAATTGCGTGTAGGTACGTGTAGGTGCATGTAAGTTCAGTTTGAGTGCGTGTAAGTTTGTGTAAGTGCGTGTAAGTATGTTTAAGTACGTATAAGTGCATATAAGTGTGTATTGTTGCATGTTAGTATGTGTTCATGCGTGTAGGTGTGTATAAGTGCATGTAAGTGCGTATAAGTGCATGTAAGTGTGTGCAAGTGCATGTAAGTGTGTGTAAGTTCATGTAAGTGCGTGTAAGTGCGTGTAAGTGCGTGTAAGTGCGTCTAAGTATGTGTAAGTACATATAAGTGCATGTAATTACAGGTAAGTTCGTGTAAGTATGTGTAAGTACATGTAAGTACGTGTACGTGCATGTAAGTGCGTGTAAGCGTATGTAAGTGGATGTAAGTGCTTGCAAGTGCAAGAAAGTGCGTGTAAGTACGTGTAAGTGCGTGTGAGTGCTTGTAAGTACATGAAAGTGTTTGTAAGTGTGTATAAGTACGTGTGTAAGTGTGTATAAGTGTGTGTAAGTGTGTATAAGTACGTGTGAACCGCCGGTACCCTGACCCCTGCCTCCACCAGATCCGCGCTTACCCCTCGCTCAACCACATCCGCGGGAGCCAGCATCCCATGCGCAGATCCTCTGCCTCCTCGGTCCCTATTCCGCCGGTCACTTCTTCCGCGGAGCTGCGGCAGGATTGTGCGTGACACTAATGCCCCCAAACCCACCCCTTTTCCTAGACTCTGTCCCAGAGTCTCTCAGCGCGCTTTCTATGTGAAGTACTTGTGGGGCTTGGGGCGACCCCGCTCCTGGCACGGCCTGTAGTATCTTTCCACCGTTCCTCCCCTCCGCTTGAGCTTCACCGCGCACTCATCATGGACGAAGAGCCGGCATCCTTCACACCGCGCTCCGATCGTGGGCGCGCCGACCAAGTTCTTGCATGAGGAGCAGTGTGGCGCGCGCTCGTACTTTTGGTAGCTTGAGCATTGGTAGATCCGTTTGCCTTCGCTGCTCCGCCCCACCTCCTTGACGCAGGATTCATGTGCCAAGCCTCCACAGTGCTCGCACCGGTAGACTGACCCCTCGAGCCGGCCAATGCCGTTGTCCCCCGTGCAGAGGCGCTTGTTGGAGGACTTCCATTTCATCCTCCGCGGCTTGTTGCGACAGTTGCTGCAGGTCCAGATGCCCTCCTTCCCGCGTTTGCCACACCGCAGGTGGCACATGGTTCGACACATGCCGCAGGGTTTGCCGAATTCGGTCAGCTCTGTTTCACACCCTTCGCAGAGTGGGGCCAAAGTTTCAGTAGCATAGGATANCACCTCCTTGACGCAGGATTCATGTGCCAGGCCTCCACAGTGCTCGCACCGGTAGACTGACCCCTCGAGCCGGCCAATGCCGTTGTCCCCCGTGCAGAGGCGCTTGTTGGAGGACTTCCATTTCATCCTCCGCGGCTTGTTGCGACAGTTGCTGCAGGTCCAGATGCCCTCCTTCCCGCGTTTGCCACACCGCAGGTGGCACATGGTTCGACACATGCCGCAGGGTTTGCCGAATTCGGTCAGCTCTGTTTCACACCCTTCGCAGAGTGGGGCCAAAGTTTCAGTAGCATAGGATAGTGAGGCCCTTGCTTCCACGATTTCCGCTCCCACGCATCTTTGACACTGTCCTGCCCATACCGAGCTATTCGTCACCAAGCAGCTCTGATGAGCCATCCGACCACACTGGGTGCAGCGCTTTCCTGTGCGGACAGCTTTTATGCAAGTGGGGCAGTTTTTCGCGGCATGTGCGGGCAGGTCCTGTTCGTCCTCATCCTCCGAATCAACCTCCTCTCCCTCTGCGGTGACACGCATCGGCTTCCAGATCCCGAGCTCACGCTCGATCTCTTGGCGGCACCTTCAACATTTTTCTGATCCGCTCCGTTCCCCTTTTGCGTTTTGCGGCTGCACCAGGCACTCGTCGCATATCCTTCGGTGGCATCCTTCACAGTCCTGCACCCGTCTGCCCCAGCGGTGCCCGCATTGAGCACAAGTCTGGCGTGCCTTCTCCTTTTGGGCCTGCTCTGCCGCTACCATCCGACCTTCCTCTTGCCATTGTCGCATGGTGGTCCCCGTCACTGTACGTGGCCCTTGCCGCATCCCCGCTGCTTCCTCTTCCTCCTCTTCTTCTTCCTCATCGGGGTCCCATCCTCCTTTTGCCTCTCCTCCCCCGGAGCCTGGGCCGGCTCTGCCGCCGGAACCAGGGCCGGCTTTGCCGCCTTCTTCCTTCTTCTGCTCCGGTTCCTCCCCTTGGTCTTCACTCATGCACCGCAAACAGGAGCGGTTCCAACCAATGCAGCTCTTGGCCAGCCCCTGATGCACGGGCTGGCCACAGGCGCGGCAGATGACTTTCAGGAGCTTTTCCTCGGGCAGGTTCTCCCCACAGACGGTGCAGGGTCCCGTGTAGGCAGCCAGGGCGCGGGGGCTCATGGGGACGTTCTTCCATGGAGCATCGGTGACCCCTTGTGGGGTTATTTCTCCGCTGCCCGTCTGTTGTGATTTTGACTGCTGCTGTTCTGGTTGCTCCTGTTGTTCCTGCGGCTCCTGTTGCTCCTGCTGCTCCCGCTGCTCCTGCTGCTCATGTACCGCGTGTCTTCCTTCCGCGGAGATCTCCTGCACATCAGAGCCGTCCGTTGGTTCCTCCAGAGGTTCTTGACTCCACACTTCCTCCTGCTCCAACACCTAAGTCTCGCATTGCTCCAACTCCTCCTCCGCGCGCCATCCCCTTGATCCCTTGCGCGCCTCCGGCGGAGGGAGTTCTCCACCCGTACCGGGTATGTGCGTCTGCCAGGCCGGAGGTAGCAAAACAAACTCTGTTGCAGTGTAGCTCCGCTCACTGAACCCGTCTGGCCCTTCCAACCACACTCGTCCCGCGTCCACTACGGCCACGCGATACACCTGCCGTGCCTCTTCTGGTTCACGCCCTGTGCCGGGGAAGGGGCGGAGGTACACCAGGTTTCCTTCCTCGGTTGGCGACATCACATCCGCGCCAAGCCGAAACTGAGGCTCAGAGGCGCGCCTCTGCCCTCACCGCGGCGGTTTTCTGGCATCGCGCCCGGTACCACTCTTGCACTTCCTTGTCCCTTGCCAGCTCCCGCTCCTTCTCTGAGCCTCCATCTTGCTGCTGCTCCGGGTCCAGTGGCAGCAGTAGTGGGGGCTGCGGCATGCCAAGTGCCGCGCACGGAGGCTGCCCGAAGAGGAGGGCATGTGGCGAGAACGTGGTGGCGCGGCTAGGGGTGATGTTGATGAAGTGGGCGGTCTTTTTTAGGGTCTCCCCCCAGTCTTTGACCTCCGCGGTGGCCACTGCCCGCTCCAGGATCTCGTGCAGCCGCTCGACCTGGCCTTGGGATTGAGGTCGGTATTGTCCAGAATGCACATGCTGCACTCCCCACTCCGCAAGCTCTTCGCGGAACGCCCCTGCAAACTCGATGTCGTTGTCACTGTGCACCACATGACATCCTCCGAACTTGTAGAACACCTCTTCCCTGATGAAGCGTGCCGCAAGCTCCGAGGACTTGTCGGGAACGGCCCGGACCCACATGCACTTGGTGAAATGATCCACGGCTGCAATCCAGTACCGCTCTCCTTGGGCGCGGCGAGGACGAGGTCCGTGGAAGTCAATGATGATACGGTCTAACGGCTCACCGATGGGGGAGGGTAAGAAGAGCGGCATGTCCCGCGGTGTTATCTTGCGGTGGCATTCACATGGGACACAGTGTTGCACCACGTCTTTCACCATTGCCAGTATGTTTGGTATGTGCAGGATGGGGGTGAGACGCTCCTTGAGTGCCTGGACGCCAGTGTGGTGGTGTTGATGGTATGCTTCGACCACCGCTCGTTGCAAGGTGGGTGGAGGCACCCACAAGACCTGTGGCTTGGTCCGCCACAGACGGCCATCCTCCCATGCGTATTGTTCACAGGTGTGGGCGAGATCGTCCTTCTTCCTCCTGTCGTATTCCACCCCCATCCGCGCCCCCAGGGCCTTGTACACCTTCTCTGCCTCCACCTTCTGCTGTTCCTTGGTTGTGGCACGAAGCAGGATGTGCGCAGCTTGCCAGATTCTCCAGTCCTGCGTCTCGGCGGGCTTCTCCTTTACCACCTTTCCCACGGCAGCTTCTCCCTGCTTCCTCTTCTTCTCCTTTTCCAGCACCGGCAGCCCCTGGGCCCTCCTCGCATCTTGTTCCGCCTTCATCGTCTGCAGGCGCCGTTGGTTTTTCTCGTCATAGACGGGGGGCTCCCTGTCCCAGCTGTCCGAGGCGGGGAAGATGCGCAGAATCCCTACCGCGCGGAGTTCCCCTTCATCCCATTGGCTTCGCAGTGTCATTTTGGACACTGCCCCATGCCGTCGGCCTTGTGCTCCACGGACCTTGCCTGCCTCTGGTTCTGCCTTCTGTTCCGATGCTGCCTCGGGGAGTCGCAGCAGGCCCCGCCCCTTCATGATTGGCTGGTCCTCGTCAGGTGATGGTGACTCGCTGAGTTCGGAGATCACTACCCCACCTGCCTTCTGTTTTGCCGTAGTCACCGCAGCGCCTTCTTCAATCCTCTGCTTGTGTTGTGGTGTAGCGCATGCGCTCCCCAGGACGGGTTGAAGTTGAGCCGGGACCGATCCGGCCGGCAATGGTACGTTGCGGGATACTGCCAGGAGCAGCTCCATTGCTTGGGCGACGCTCCGCTGGACCTGCGCGAGCTGTTCCAGGTCAACAGGCTGACCAATTCCTGGGGTAGGGCGGGCTTGTTTACTACGTTTGGCGGGGGTGATGGTCGTGGAGCTGTCCTCAATGGTTTGCTTCCCTTTTTCCTTGCGGTGGGATGTTGGTGTAGTCTCCGCTGACGGTGTCTGTTTCTTCGCAGTGGAGTCCTTTTGTGGCTCAGCCTCTCGGCTGACTGACGACGCGTGAACTGGGACCGCCTGCTCCCGGGGAGCCGCGGATGCTATAGCTCTCCTGGCTGCACGCTGGAGTTTGGCTCTTCTGTTGAGCAGAGCCGGGGATAGAGTCAGTTGTGGGGTGTTCTTCCGCGCTCCTCTTCTGGCTGCCGCCGCCTTGGCGTATACGAGCACGTCCTGGGCTCGACCCCCGCTTTCCCTTTGTGCCTCTTCTCGCTGCTCTGCTGCCTGTGCCCCTGCTGCTTGTTTTGCCGCGGTCGCCGCCTCCCTTGTATCTGCCGCCTCTGCCTCCGAGGCGGTTTTTGTCTCTTGTCCTGTTGGGTCTTCCACACCTACTTCGCGTTTCGCGGCCGCAACTACAGCTTCCACCACAGCTTCTACCTCTTGCGCCACCCTCTGCTCCGCTGCAGCTTCTTCCATCCGCCTCTGTTCTTCTGCCATCTCACGCCAAAGTGCACGCAGCCGCTCCCTCATGCTTGTGAGCTCGGAGGAGTCGCGGAGATACTCTTGCGCCTCTTCAGTTTCACTGTGGGTGCGATTCTTTTCCTCGCGACACACATTGACTGCTTCACGGGCCCAGTGACGTACTGCCTCTTCTGTTAGCGCTGTGCGGGTTCCCTGAAGGGATTTCCATAACCCTTCCGCTACCTCGGTCACAGCCCGTTGGCACGTGGCGTTGTCTTGAGTCAGCTGCCAGGCGTTGGCGATAGCGGTGAACCAATGCTCATGCTGCTGCTCCGCTGCGGAGATGGCTCCCAGTTCTGCCGCGGTGTACTGTAGTCCCCACCTGCGGGAGGTGAGCCTGAAAAGGTAACCCCACCTCCAGAGTTCCGCTGTTGCCTTGCGTTCCGGTACTTCCATTGTTCCCGCCGGCATGCGGGCGGCGTGGTATACCGTGAGTGCCCGGGCGCGCTCCTAGAGTAGATGTACATAGCGGCGTGTGGGATTCGCGGTCTGGTCACGGCGGACCAGGAGCCACCATTCGCGGGCAGCATCCACATTATGGTCAGGTTGTACCGTGTCCAGGAGCGTTGCCACACCCGCCATGGCCTGCGCTGGACGAAGGTTGAGGAGATCGCGGGGCACCAAAAGGAGACGCTCGNGAGGTGAGCCCGAATAGGTAGCCCCACCTCCAGAGTTCCGCTGTTGCCTTGCGTTCCGGTACTTCCATTGTTCCCGCCGGCATGCGGGCGGCGTGGTATACCGTGAGTGCCCGGGCGCGCTCCTAGAGTAGATGTACATAGCGGCGTGTGGGATTCGCGGTCTGGTCACGGCGGACCAGGAGCCACCATTCGCGGGCAGCATCCACATTATGGTCAGGTTGTACCGTGTCCAGGAGCGTTGCCACACCCGCCATGGCCTGCGCTGGACGAAGGTTGAGGAGATCGCGGGGCACCAAAAGGAGACGCTCGGCCCCCGCTGTTTCCAGTAACTGTGCCTCTCGCGCTCGCGGCCCCAAGGCAAGGGCGGTCTTGGCCGCTCCCTTCAGTGCCATTTGCCAGGCGGGGTTGAAGAAGGAGTCCCCCAAGCTTGCGCGGACTGCCTCTGGGAGTTCCTTGAGTAAGTGGATGATCACGCTGCTTACCACGTCCAGCAGGAAATCGGTCTTGGGATGATCTCCACTGTCCCCAGAGCTTTCCTCCAGACGTGTCTGTGCGCCCTCCATAATTGTGCCAGCACTGAGCAATGGGCGTAGGGTTCCACGTGAGGCCGGTGGAGAGGAGGAGTGCGCGCTTGGTGCAGATGGACCGGATGGTGGCGGTGCTCCCGCAGCTGTCATCACCACCGGGGATGCAGCAGGGCCAGATGGCGGAGGTGTACTGGGTGACGCTGCCGCTATCGCTGCGGTAAGGCTTGGTGCCGGGGGTGCCCGAGGGGATGCTACTACGTCTGGTGCCGCGGAATGACCCGGTGCCGGAAGGCCTCCGGGTAATGCTGCTGCTTCGAGTGCCGCTGAGGCTTCCGGTGCCGCGGGGGGACCTGGTGCCGGCGAGGCTTCAGATGTCGCCGCCCCTGCTGTTGCCGCAGGAGTTGGGGCCGGAGGGGCTCCAAGTGACGCTGCTGCTGCCGCGGATGGGCCTGATGCTGGAGGTACTCCTGGGGTTACACCGGATGCTGCTACCGCTGGTGATGCGGACCGTCTTGCACCA
>SZWC01000016.1:375244-400293 GCA_023375785.1 Penium margaritaceum | reverse complement strand
GGGGGGGGGGGGGGGGGGCTGCAGGTGGAGCGGTGGAATATCCACTTGTATGGATCGGCATTTGGAGCTGCCCCGCGGGCATGGGAATACTTGCTTGCATGGGAGGGAGAGGCATATACCAGGAAGAGGGAGCGGTTGTGGAGGCGGTGTAGGGTGTGGAGAAAAATGCCGTCCCAGGCGGCAGCATCTAGGTTCCCTGCACCGGTGGTGCCGCTGTTTGCGAAATCCAGTACATTGGGGCCGGTGGGACCGTGGCCGCGGTGTGGAGAGGAGCTGCAACTCCGGTGCTGGTGGTCGGGTGCGGATTCCCTTGCAGCTGCTGTGGAAGCAGGTACAAATGACTCCGTGGAGTTTGTTGTGGTATTTGTAGCGAGGCCTGGGGAGGTACCCCAATTGGCATTGTTCCCACCGGCTGTTGGTGGTGGAGCAGCTGGTAGGTGGGCATGTGTGGCTGCGGGATCATGTTGGGCACGATCGTCTGTGGCACCATTCCCACCGGCCTCGGACCCATCTGCTGCTGTGTCTGGGTCGTCCATAGGGCTGGCATGGCCGCATGGGGTTGCGTCGTAGTCGTCGGTTGTGTTCCACCTCCAGTCGTCTGCTGCTGCTGACTCGATGGTTGGGTCCCGGTCAGCAGAGGCTGTACCGTGCTCCCTTGGTGGTTGACTCCACTGCCGGGCTGAGGCACCTGCTGTGGCGGCTGCATGACTACGGAGGGCCCTGCCATCACCCCCACTTGCCTCGTGAGCTGCGGTGGCATATGCACTGGTTGCTGTTGTCCCGTCGTGGGCGGATGCGACATGGCTGCCGCCTGCATGGTGCTCATCATCATCTGCTGCTGTGTTGGCGTACTTGGCGCAGGTGGCTGCGGGGGTGCCCCGGTTGGCAGGGTGATCGAGTTTGGTTGTGATGCGGGGGGCTATTGCGCCGTACTTGCCTGTCCACCCCCGTGTGCTGCAGCCGCGGATATCTTGGTAGCTGGACCACTCCAATTGCTTGGAGCCGCGTGGCCGCTTCTGCCGCGGGTGTTCCCATGGTCAGGGGAGCCGGACCCACGGGGAGTTGGTTCACTGGTGGCTGGACAACTCCCAATGCCTGCATGGACATAGGCATCCTCATCTGCATGCCTCCAGTAGGTTGTGCGGATACAATCATCTGTTGCTGCTGTAATCCGGGCACAGGTGGTTCCGCGGTCAGAGCGCCCGTGATTGCCCCGGCCGGCTGCTGCGGCGGGTTCGTGTCCTGAGGCATTCCAAGGGCGGGGTTTAGGATTCCCACCCTCTGCTGCTGTGCCGACATCCACTGCTCGTCCAGTGCTGGTACTTTGGGGATCCCTGAATCCTCGGGACTAAGCGGTAAGGGTTGCGGATGTGCTGGCAGGGGCACGTGCTGCGCTTCTGTTCTGCCAGGGACCTGCTACTGCTGCCCGCCTCGACGCCGATACACCAGTCCGCGGTAGACCTCCAGCTCTCCACCACCGGAGGATCCCTGGAGGGAAGGTGGCGCATCGGAGAACCACTGCGCCCCAAGTGGCACATTTGGCTGGCCCTCCTGGCCTTGTTGATGCTGGGCCGACCCATGGCTGTCGGAACTGTGGACACTCTCCACCTCCACATGTTCGGCCAGCGCATCCATAATGCGGCGCGAGTGCAGCTGCTCCAACCACTCGGTCACTCGTCGGTGCTGGGCGAGCGGATCGGAGCCTGGTGAGGAGCTGACTGGTGCGCGGGACAACACAGGTGAGGAATCCCGGCTTCCCGCGCAGGTCGCGGCCCGTCGTGGCAGGAAGCACCGCGCTGATGACTGCTGCTGCCGTCGCCTGGTNCATGGCTGTCGGAACTGTGGACACTCTCCACCTCCACGTGTTCGGCCAGCGCATCCATAATGCGGCGCCAGTGCAGCTGCTCCAACCACTCGGTCACTCGTCGGTGCTGGGCGAGCGGATCGGAGCCTGGTGAGGAGCTGACTGGTGCGCGGGACAACACAGGTGAGGAATCCCGGCTTCCCGCGCAGGTCGCGGCCCGTCGTGGCAGGAAGCACCGCGCTGATGACAGCTGCTGCCGTCGCCTGGTGTCCTGATGCACGAAGCTGGCCGCCGACATGAACGACTGATCTGAAAGGCACGTGCAGTTCTGCTGGCAAAGAGCAAAGAACTCTCCACTCTCACCGCACCATGACACTCATATCCCCAATTTTGTCGCGTCACTAATTTTTCCGCGGACGGCAACTCTTCGCGGATCTCCGCGGATTACTCCCTTCACTACTACAAGTTTACTACAAGTGATCAGCAAGACACAGTTGCCACCCCCAGGCTAGAGGCTACTCTGCGGACCACGAGTTTGGGACTGCTGCGCATACACCTTAATGAGACGTGGCACTCCGCGAACCACTAGAGTACGGCAACCCACAATGGAAAACCCCTGACTATCAGCTATTCCGCGGACCACAGTTGTAGGCTTCTGCACAGGCACCTCACCGATGAGTGATGCTCCGTGTTCCACTTCTTCCCACACGGGAGTCCACCACCTCGTGGCGTCCGACTCCTCTATGTGGAACCCCGTTCCGCGGACGTGTGCAAGCAAGGGACACCGCCGGCAGCCCACCTCACTCGGACTTTTGGTTCTTCACGCACATACTCCTATGGTCCGCGGACCGGACTCCGAGAGCGACTGAGGGAAGACGGCAATGGGCGGAGCACAGGAATGAGAGTGGGCCAATGACTTTGATAAAGCTGATTGCGGAGTACATGAAATACTTCAGAAGGCAAGCAGGTCTGAGTTGCACTTGTACTTTTGCTAATGAGGCCCTTTTCTACTTTGGACTCCGCATAGCGTGTCTACACGCTGTCGGTCTCGTCCTTCTCACATCATCCTTCTTCCTCCTACTCGGACTCCACATGGTGCGGCTACGCACCGCGGGTCTCGTCCTACACACACTATTCTGCTGGTCATTTTCTTCATCCGCGGCTCATACACGCGGTTCTTCGTGTTCTTCCTTGAATCTTTGTCTTCCGCCGTGCGTCTCCCGAGTCTCTTCCGTAATTGATGCTTGGTCACTTGTGCTGATTGGTCGTTTTCTCCTCTGATTGCTCAATTCCTCCACTGTCCTACCTGCGCTTCGTCAGTGGTCGCGGATCCTACTTCAGCTTGTCCCTGTTCCCTTTGCACCGCGGTCCCTCCTTTCGCTGCTTCCCGCCTGGCCACAAATTGTTCGGCTGAGAAGAACCGCCGGTACCCTGACCCCAGCCTCCACCAGATCCGCGCTTACCCCTCGCTCAACCGCATCCGCCGGAGCCAGCATCCCATGCGCGGATCCTCTGCCTCCTCGGTCCCTATTCCGCCGGTCACTTCTTCCGCGGAGCTGCGGCAGGATTGTGCGTGACACCACTCCGCAACCAGTTCGCACCACTCTACAACCGGTTCGCACCATTCTGCAACCAGTTCGCACCACTCCGCAACCAGTTCACACCACTCCGCAACCAGTTCGCACCACTCCGCAACCAGTTCGCACCACTCCGCAACCAGTTCGCACCACTCCGCAACCAGTTCGCACAACTCCACAACCAGTTCGCATCACTCCGCAACCAGTTCGCACCACTCGGCAACCAGCTTGCACCACTCCGCAACCAGCTCACACCACTCTGCAACCAGGTTGCACCACTCCGCACCCAGTTCGCACCACTCCGCAACCAGTTCGCACCACTCTGCAACCAGTTCGCACCAATCCGCAACCAGTTAGCACCACTCCGCAACCAGTTGGCACCACTCCGCAACCGGTTTGCACCATTCCGCAACCATGTCGCACCACTCCGCAACCAGTTCGCACCACTCCACAACCAGTTCACTCAACTCCGCAAGCAGTTCGCCCCACTCTGCAACCAGTTCGCACCACTCCGCAACCAGTTTGCACAACTATGCAACCAGTTCGCATCACTCCGCAACCAGTTCGCACCACTCCGCAAGCAGTTTGCACCACTTTGCAACCAGCTCGCACCACTCCGCAACCAGGTTGCTCCACTCCGCTCCTTGTTCGCACCACTCCGCAACCAGTTCGCACCACTCTGCAACCAGTTTGCACCACTCCGCAACCAGTTCGCACCACTCCGCAACCAGTTCGCACCACTCCGCAACCAGTTTGCACCACTCTGCAACCAGTTCGCACCACTCTGCAACCAGTTCGCACCACTCCACAACCAGTTCACTCCACTCCGCAAGCAGTTCGCCCCACTCTGCAACCAGTTCGCACCACTCCACAACCAGTTCACTCCACTCCGCAAGCAGTTCGCCCCACTCTGCAACCAGTTCGCACCACTCCACAACCAGTTCACTCCACTCCGCAAGCAGTTCGCCCCACTCTGCAACCAGTTCGCACCACTCCACAACCAGTTCACTCCACTCCGCAAGCAGTTCGCCCCACTCTGCAACCAGTTCGCACCACTCCACAACCAGTTCACTCCACTCCGCAAGCAGTTCGCCCCACTCTGCAACCAGTTCGCACCACTCCACAACCAGTTCACTCCACTCCGCAAGCAGTTCGCCCCACTCTGCAACCAGTTCGCACCACTCCACAACCAGTTCACTCCACTCCGCAAGCAGTTCGCCCCACTCTGCAACCAGTTCGCACCACTCCACAACCAGTTCACTCCACTCCGCAAGCAGTTCGCCCCACTCTGCAACCAGTTCGCACCACTCCACAACCAGTTCACTCCACTCCGCAAGCAGTTCGCCCCACTCTGCAACCAGTTCGCACCACTCCACAACCAGTTCACTCCACTCCGCAAGCAGTTCGCCCCACTCTGCAACCAGTTCGCACCACTCCACAACCAGTTCACTCCACTCCGCAAGCAGTTCGCCCCACTCTGCAACCAGTTCGCACCACTCCACAACCAGTTCACTCCACTCCGCAAGCAGTTCGCCCCACTCTGCAACCAGTTCGCACCACTCCACAACCAGTTCACTCCACTCCGCAAGCAGTTCGCCCCACTCTGCAACCAGTTCGCACCACTCCACAACCAGTTCACTCCACTCCGCAAGCAGTTCGCCCCACTCTGCAACCAGTTCGCACCACTCCACAACCAGTTCACTCCACTCCGCAAGCAGTTCGCCCCACTCTGCAACCAGTTCGCACCACTCCACAACCAGTTCACTCCACTCCGCAAGCAGTTCGCCCCACTCTGCAACCAGTTCGCACCACTCCACAACCAGTTCACTCCACTCCGCAAGCAGTTCGCCCCACTCTGCAACCAGTTCGCACCACTCCACAACCAGTTCACTCCACTCCGCAAGCAGTTCGCCCCACTCTGCAACCAGTTCGCACCACTCCACAACCAGTTCACTCCACTCCGCAAGCAGTTCGCCCCACTCTGCAACCAGTTCGCACCACTCCACAACCAGTTCACTCCACTCCGCAAGCAGTTCGCCCCACTCTGCAACCAGTTCGCACCACTCCACAACCAGTTCACTCCACTCCGCAAGCAGTTCGCCCCACTCTGCAACCAGTTCGCACCACTCCACAACCAGTTCACTCCACTCCGCAAGCAGTTCGCCCCACTCTGCAACCAGTTCGCACCACTCCACAACCAGTTCACTCCACTCCGCAAGCAGTTCGCCCCACTCTGCAACCAGTTCGCACCACTCCACAACCAGTTCACTCCACTCCGCAAGCAGTTCGCCCCACTCTGCAACCAGTTCGCACCACTCCACAACCAGTTCACTCCACTCCGCAAGCAGTTCGCCCCACTCTGCAACCAGTTCGCACCACTCCACAACCAGTTCACTCCACTCCGCAAGCAGTTCGCCCCACTCTGCAACCAGTTCGCACCACTCCACAACCAGTTCACTCCACTCCGCAAGCAGTTCGCCCCACTCTGCAACCAGTTCGCACCACTCCACAACCAGTTCACTCCACTCCGCAAGCAGTTCGCCCCACTCTGCAACCAGTTCGCACCACTCCACAACCAGTTCGCACCACTCCGTAACCAGTTCGCACCACTCCGCAACCAGATTGCACCATTCCGCAACCAGTTCGCAGCACTCCGCACCCAGTTCGCACCACTCTGCAACCAGTTCGCATCACTCCGCAACCGGATCGCACCACTCTGCAACCAGGTCGCACCACTCCGCACCCAGTTCGCACAACTCTGCAACCAGTGCGCATCACTCCGCAACCAGTTCGCACCACTCGGCAACCAGTTTGCACCACTCCGCAACCAGTTTGCACTACTTTGCAACCAGTTCGCACCACTCCGCAGCCAGTTTGCACCAATCCGCAACCAGTTTGCACCACTTCGCAACCAGTTCGCACCACTCCGCAACCAGATTGCACCATTCCGCAACCAGTTCGCAGCACTCCGCAACCAGTTCGCACCACTCTGCAACCAGTTCGCACCACTCTGCAACCAGTTCCCACCACTCCAAAACCAGTTGGCACCACTCTACAGCCAGTTCGCACCACTCCACACCAGTTCGTACCACTCTGCAACCAGTTCGCACCACTCCGCAACCAGTTTGCACCAATCCCCAACCAGTTTGCACCACACTGCAACAAGTTCCCGCCACTCCGCAACCAGTTCACACAACTCCGCAACCAGTTCGCACCACTCCGGAGCCAGTTCACACCACTCCGCAACCAGTTCCCACCATTCTGCAACCAGTCCGCACCACACCTCAACCAGTTCGCACCACTCCGCAACAAGTTCGCACCACTCTGCAACCGGTTCGCACCACTCTGCACCCAGCTCGCACCACTCCGCAACCAGTTTGCACCACTCCGCAACCAGTTCGCACCACTTCGCAGCCAGTTTGCACCCATCCGAAACCAGTTCACACCACTCCGCAACCAGTTTGCACCACTCCGCAACCAGTTGGCACCACTCCGTAACCAGTTCGCACCACTCCGCAACCAGTTCGCACCACTCCGCAGCCCGTTTGCACCACTCCGCAACCAGTTCGCACCACTCCGCAACCAGTTCGCACCACTCCGCAACCAGTTTGCACCACTCCGCAACCAGTTCGCACCACTTCGCAACCAGTTCGCACCACTCCGCAACCAGATTGCACCACTCCGCAACCAGTTCGCAGCACTCCGCAACCAGTTCGCACCACTCTGCAACCAGTTCACACCAATCCGCAACCAGTTCGCACCACTCCGCAACCAGTTCGCATCACTCCGCAACCGGATCGCACCACTCTGCAACCAGGTCGCACCACTCCGCAACCAGGTCGCACCACTCCGCAACCAGTTCGCACCACTCCGCAACCAGTTCGCACCACTCCCCAACCAGTTTGTACCACTCCGCAACCAGTTTGCACCACTTCGCAATCGGTTCTCACCACTCCGCAACCAGTTCGCAGCACTCCGCAACCAGTTTGCACCACTCCGCAGCCAGTTTGCACCACTCCGCAACCAGTTCCCACCACTCCGCAACCAGTTCGCACCACTCCCAACCTGTTCGCACCACTAGGAAACCAGTTTGCACCACTCTGCAACCAGTTCGCACCACTCCGCAACCAGTTCGCACCAATCCGCAACCAGTTCGCACCAATCCGCAACCCGTTCGCACCACTTCGCAACCAGTTCGCACCACTCCGCAACCAGTTCGCACCAATCCGCAACCAGTTCGCACCAATCCGCAACCCGTTCGCACCACTTCGCAACCAGTTCGCACCACTCCGCAACCAGTTTGCACCACTCCGCAACCAGTTCGCAGCACTCCGCAACTAGTTCACACCACTCTGCAACCAGTTTGCACCACTCTGCAACCAGTTCGCACCACTCCACAGCCAGTTGGCACCACTCTGCAACCAGTTCGCACCACTCCGCAACCAGTTCGCACCACACCGCAACCAGTTCGCACCACTCCACAACCAGTTTGCACCACTCCGCAACCAGTTCACACAACTCCGCAACCAGTTCGCACATCGCCGCATCCAGTTCACACCACTCCGCAACCAGTTCCCACCACTCCGTAACCAGTTCGCACCACACCTCAACCAGTTCGCACCACTCCGCAACCAGTGCGCACCACTCTGCAACCGGTTTGCACCACTCTGCACCCAGTTTGTACCACTCCGCAACCAGTTCGCACCACTCCGCAACCAGTTCGCACCACTCCGCAACCAGTTTGCACCACTCCGCAACCAGTTCGCACCACTCCGCAACCAGTTCGCACCACTCCGCAACCAGTTGGCACCACTCCGCAACCAGTTTGTACCACTCCACAACCAGTTTGCACCACTCCGCAACCAGTTTGCACTACTCCGCAACCAGTTCGCACCACTCCGCAACTAGTTCGCACCACTCCGCAACCAGTTCGCACCCCTCCGCAACCAGTTTGCACCACTCCGCAGCCAGTTCGCACCACTCCGCAACCAGTTCGCATCACTCCGCAACCAGTTTGCACCACTCCGCAACCAGTTCACACCACTCCCCAACCAGTTCGTACCACTCCGCAACCAGTTGGCACCACTCCGCAACCAGTTTGTACCACTCCACAACCAGTTTGCACCACTCCGCAACCAGTTTGCACTACTCCGCAACCAGTTCGCACCACTCCGCAACTAGTTCGCACCACTCCGCAACCAGTTCGCACCCCTCCGCAACCAGTTTGCACCACTCCGCAGCCAGTTCGCACCACTCCGCAACCAGTTCGCATCACTCCGCAACCAGTTTGCACCACTCCGCAACCAGTTCACACCACTCCCCAACCAGTTCGTACCACTCCGCAACCAGTTGGCACCACTCCGCAACCAGTTTGTACCACTCCACAACCAGTTTGCACCACTCCGCAACCAGTTTGCACTACTCCGCAACCAGTTCGCACCACTCCGCAACTAGTTCGCACCACTCCGCAACCAGTTCGCACCCCTCCGCAACCAGTTTGCACCACTCCGCAGCCAGTTCGCACCACTCCGCAACCAGTTCGCATCACTCCGCAACCAGTTTGCACCACTCCGCAACCAGTTCACACCACTCCACAACCAGTTCGCACCACTCCGCAACCAGTTGGCACCACTCCGCAAACAGTTTGTACCACTCCACAACCAGTTTGCACCACTCAGCAACCAGTTTGCACCACACCTCAACCAGTTCGCACCACTCCGCAAACAGTGTGCACCACTCTTCAACCGGTTCGCACCACTTTGCACCCAGTTCGCACCATTCCCCAACCAGTTCGTACCACTCCGCAACCAGTTCGCACCCCTCCGTAGCCAGTTTGCACCACTCCGCAACCAGTTTGTACCACTCCTCAACCAGTTTGCACCACTCCGCAACCAGTTTGCACCAATCCGCAACCAGTTTGCACCACTCTCCAACCCGTTCGCACCACTCCGCAACGGGTTCCCACCACTCCGCAACCAGGTCGCACCACTCCGCAACCAGTTCGCACCACTCCGAAACCAGTTCGAACCATTCCACAACCAGGTCGCACCACCCCGCAACCAGTACCCACAACTCCGCAACCAGTTCGGACCACTCCGCAACCAGTTCGCACCCCTCCGCAACCAGTTTGCACCACTGAGCAACCAGTTCATACCAGTCCGCAACAAGTCGCACCCCTCCGCAACCAGTTTGCACCACTGAGCAACCAGTTCATACCAGTCCGCAACAAGTCGCACCCCTCCGCAACCAGTTTGCACCACTGAGCAACCAGTTCATACCAGTCCGCAACAAGTCGCACCCCTCCGCAACCAGTTTGCACCACTGAGCAACCAGTTCATACCAGTCCGCAACAAGTCGCACCCCTCCGCAACCAGTTTGCACCACTGAGCAACCAGTTCATACCAGTCCGCAACAAGTCGCACCCCTCCGCAACCAGTTTGCACCACTGAGCAACCAGTTCATACCAGTCCGCAACAAGTCGCACCCCTCCGCAACCAGTTTGCACCACTGAGCAACCAGTTCATACCAGTCCGCAACAAGTCGCACCCCTCCGCAACCAGTTTGCACCACTGAGCAACCAGTTCATACCAGTCCGCAACAAGTCGCACCCCTCCGCAACCAGTTTGCACCACTGAGCAACCAGTTCATACCAGTCCGCAACAAGTCGCACCCCTCCGCAACCAGTTTGCACCACTGAGCAACCAGTTCATACCAGTCCGCAACAAGTCGCACCCCTCCGCAACCAGTTTGCACCACTGAGCAACCAGTTCATACCAGTCCGCAACAAGTCGCACCCCTCCGCAACCAGTTTGCACCACTGAGCAACCAGTTCATACCAGTCCGCAACAAGTCGCACCCCTCCGCAACCAGTTTGCACCACTGAGCAACCAGTTCATACCAGTCCGCAACAAGTCGCACCCCTCCGCAACCAGTTCGCACCATTCCGCAACCAGTTCGCACCACCTCGCAGCCAGTTCGCACCATTCTGCAACCAGCTCGCACCACTCCGCAACCAGTACGCACCACTCCGCAACCAGTTCACAGCACTCCGCAACCAGTTCGCACCACTTCGCAGCCAGTTCGCACCACTTCCCAACCAGTTCGCACAACTCCGCAACCAGTTTGGACCACTCCGCAACCAGTTCGGACGACTACGCAACCAGTTGGCACCACTCCGCAACCGATTCACACCACTGCGCAACATGTTCGCACCACTCCGCAACCAGTTCTCACCACGCGGCAACCAGTTCGCACCACTTGGTAACCAGTTGGCACCACTCTGCAACCAGTTTGCACCACTCCGGAACCAGTTCGCACCACTCCAAAACCATTTCGCACCACTCCGGGACCAGTTCGCACCACTCCGCATCCAGTTCCCACCACGCTGCAACCAGGTTTCACCACTCCGCAACCAGTTCGCAGCATTCCGCAACCAGTTCGCACCACTCCGCAACCAGTTCGCACCACTCCGCAACCAGTTCTCACCACTCCGCAACCAGTTTGCACCACTCCGCAACCTGTTCGCACCACACCGCAACCAGTTTGCACCACTCCGCAACCAGTTCGCACCACTCCGCAACCAGTTCGCACTACTCCGCAACCCCTTGGCACGACTGTGCAACCAGTGCGCACCACTCCGATATTAATTGGCACCATTCCGCAACCAGTTCGCACCACTCCGGAACCAGTTCGCACCACTCCTGAACCAGTTGGCACCACTCCGTAGCCAGTTCGCACCACTCCGCGAGCAGTTCGCACCACTCCGCATAAATTTCACACCACTCCGCTACCTGTTTGTACCACTCCGCAACCTGTTCACACCACTCCGGAACCAGTTCGCACCACTCCTGAACCAGTTGGCACCACTCCGTAGCCAGTTCGCACCACTCCGCGAGCAGTTCGCACCACTCCGCATAAATTTCACACCACTCCGCTACCTGTTTGTACCACTCCGCAACCTGTTCACACCACTCCGGAACCAGTTCGCACCACTCCTGAACCAGTTGGCACCACTCCGTAGCCAGTTCGCACCACTCCGCGAGCAGTTCGCACCACTCCGCATAAATTTCACACCACTCCGCTACCTGTTTGTACCACTCCGCAACCTGTTCACACCACTCCGGAACCAGTTCGCACCACTCCTGAACCAGTTGGCACCACTCCGTAGCCAGTTCGCACCACTCCGCGAGCAGTTCGCACCACTCCGCATAAATTTCACACCACTCCGCTACCTGTTTGTACCACTCCGCAACCTGTTCACACCACTCCGGAACCAGTTCGCACAACTCCGCAACCAATTGGCACTACTCCACAACCAGTTCGCACCACCCCTCAACCAGTTCGCATCACTCCGCAACGAGTTTGCACCACTCCTGAACCAGTTCGCACCACTCCGCAACCAGCTCGCACCAATCCGCAACCAGTTCGCACCACCCCTCAACCAGTTCGCATCACTCCGCAACGAGTTTGCACCACTCCGCAACCAGTTCGCACCACTCCGCAACCAGTTCGCACCACTCCGCAACCAGTTTGCACCACTCCGCAACCAGTTTTGACCACTCCTCAACCAGTTTGCACCACTCTGCAACACTTTCGCATCACTCCGCAACCACTTCGCACCACTCCTCAACCAGTTCGCTCCACTCCTTAACCAGTTCCCACCACTATGCAACCAGTTTGCACCAGTCCGCAACCAGTTTGCACCACTCCGCAACCAGTTCGCACCACTCCTCAACCAGATCGCACCACTTTGCAACCAGTTCCCAACACTCCGCAACCAGTTTGCACCACTGAGCAACCAGTTCATACCAGTCCGCAACAAGTCGCACCACTCCGCAACCAGTTCGCACCACTCCGCAACCAATTCGCACCACTCCGCAACCAGTTCGCACCACTCCGCAACCAGTTCGCACCACTTCCCAACCCATTCGCACCACTCTGCAACCAGTTTGCACCAATCCGCAACCAGTTTGCACCGCTCCGCAACCAGTTTGCACCACTCCGCAACCAGTTTGCACCACTCCGCAACCAGTTCGCACAACTCTTCAACCCGTTCGCATCACTCCGCAACCAGTTCGCACCACTCCGCAACCCGTTCGCACCACTCCGCAACCAGTTCGTACCACTCCGCAACCAGTTCGCAGGACTCCGCAACCAGTTTGCACCACTCTGCAACCAGTTGGCACCACTCCGCAACCAGTTTGCACCACTCCGCAACCAATTCGCACCACTCCGCAACCCGTTCGCATCACTCCGCAGCCAGTCCGCACCATTCCGCACCCACTTCGCACCACTCCCAACCAGTTCGCACCACGCGCAACCCGTTCGCACCACTCCGCAACCAGTTCGTACCACTCCGCAACCAGTTCGCAGGACTCCGCAACCAGTTTGCACCACTCTGCAACCAGTTGGCACCACTCCGCAACCAGTTTGCACCACTCCGCAACCAATTCGCACCACTCCGCAACCCGTTCGCATCACTCCGCAGCCAGTCCGCACCATTCCGCACCCACTTCGCACCACTCCCAACCAGTTCGCACCACGCGCAACCCGTTCGCACCACTCCGCAACCAGTTCGTACCACTCCGCAACCAGTTCGCAGGACTCCGCAACCAGTTTGCACCACTCTGCAACCAGTTGGCACCACTCCGCAACCAGTTTGCACCACTCCGCAACCAATTCGCACCACTCCGCAACCCGTTCGCATCACTCCGCAGCCAGTCCGCACCATTCCGCACCCACTTCGCACCACTCCCAACCAGTTCGCACCACGCGCAACCCGTTCGCACCACTCCGCAACCAGTTCGTACCACTCCGCAACCAGTTCGCAGGACTCCGCAACCAGTTTGCACCACTCTGCAACCAGTTGGCACCACTCCGCAACCAGTTTGCACCACTCCGCAACCAATTCGCACCACTCCGCAACCCGTTCGCATCACTCCGCAGCCAGTCCGCACCATTCCGCACCCACTTCGCACCACTCCCAACCAGTTCGCACCACGCGCAACCCGTTCGCACCACTCCGCAACCAGTTCGTACCACTCCGCAACCAGTTCGCAGGACTCCGCAACCAGTTTGCACCACTCTGCAACCAGTTGGCACCACTCCGCAACCAGTTTGCACCACTCCGCAACCAATTCGCACCACTCCGCAACCCGTTCGCATCACTCCGCAGCCAGTCCGCACCATTCCGCACCCACTTCGCACCACTCCCAACCAGTTCGCACCACGCGCAACCCGTTCGCACCACTCCGCAACCAGTTCGTACCACTCCGCAACCAGTTCGCAGGACTCCGCAACCAGTTTGCACCACTCTGCAACCAGTTGGCACCACTCCGCAACCAGTTTGCACCACTCCGCAAGTAGTTCGCACGACTCCGCAACAAGTTTGCACCACTCTGCATCCAGTTCGCACCACTCTGCAACAAGTTCGCACCACTCCGAAACCAGTTCCCACCACCTTGCAACCGGTTTGTACCACTCAGCAAGTAATCCCACCACTTCGCAACCAGCTTGAACCACTCCGCAACCAGTTTGCACCACTCCGCAACCAGTTCAGACCACACCGCAACCAGTTTGCACCACTCCGCAACCAGTTCGCACCACTCCTCAACCAGTTCGCACCAATCTGCAACCAGTTTGCACCAATCCGCAACCAGTTTGCACCGCTCCGCAACCAGTTCGCACCACTCCGCAACCAGTTCGCACCACTCCACAACCGGTTCGCACCACTCAGCAACCAGGTCGCACCACTCCGCAACCAGTTCACACCACTCCAAAACCAGTTCGCACCACTCCGCAACCAGTTCGCACCACTCCGCAACCAGTTCGCACCACTCCGCAACCAGTTTGCACCACTCCGCAACCAGTTCCCACCACTCCGCAACCGGTTCCCACCACTCCGCAACCGGTTCCCACCACTCCGCAACCGGTTCCCACCACTCCGCAACCGGTTCCCACCACTCCGCAACCGGTTCCCACCACTCCGCAACCGGTTCCCACCACTCCGCAACCGGTTCCCACCACTCCGCAACCGGTTCCCACCACTCCGCAACCGGTTCCCACCACTCCGCAACCGGTTCCCACCACTCCGCAACCGGTTCCCACCACTCCGCAACCGGTTCCCACCACTCCGCAACCGGTTCCCACCACTCCGCAACCGGTTCCCACCACTCCGCAACCGGTTCCCACCACTCCGCAACCGGTTCCCACCACTCCGCAACCGGTTCCCACCACTCCGCAACCGGTTCCCACCACTCCGCAACCGGTTCCCACCACTCCGCAACCGGTTCCCACCACTCCGCAACCGGTTCCCACCACTCCGCAACCGGTTCCCACCACTCCGCAACCGGTTCCCACCACTCCGCAACCGGTTCCCACCACTCCGCAACCGGTTCCCACCACTCCGCAACCGGTTCCCACCACTCCGCAACCGGTTCCCACCACTCCGCAACCGGTTCCCACCACTCCGCAACCGGTTCCCACCACTCCGCAACCGGTTCCCACCACTCCGCAACCGGTTCCCACCACTCCGCAACCGGTTCCCACCACTCCGCAACCGGTTCCCACCACTCCGCAACCGGTTCCCACCACTCCGCAACCGGTTCCCACCACTCCGCAACCGGTTCCCACCACTCCGCAACCGGTTCCCACCACTCCGCAACCGGTTCCCACCACTCCGCAACCGGTTCCCACCACTCCGCAACCGGTTCCCACCACTCCGCAACCGGTTCCCACCACTCCGCAACCGGTTCCCACCACTCCGCAACCGGTTCCCACCACTCCGCAACCGGTTCCCACCACTCCGCAACCGGTTCCCACCACTCCGCAACCGGTTCCCACCACTCCGCAACCGGTTCCCACCACTCCGCAACCGGTTCCCACCACTCCGCAACCGGTTCCCACCACTCCGCAACCGGTTCCCACCACTCCGCAACCGGTTCCCACCACTCCGCAACCGGTTCCCACCACTCCGCAACCGGTTCCCACCACTCCGCAACCGGTTCCCACCACTCCGCAACCGGTTCCCACCACTCCGCAACCGGTTCCCACCACTCCGCAACCGGTTCCCACCACTCCGCAACCGGTTCCCACCACTCCGCAACCGGTTCCCACCACTCCGCAACCGGTTCCCACCACTCCGCAACCGGTTCCCACCACTCCGCAACCGGTTCCCACCACTCCGCAACCGGTTCCCACCACTCCGCAACCGGTTCCCACCACTCCGCAACCGGTTCCCACCACTCCGCAACCGGTTCCCACCACTCCGCAACCGGTTCCCACCACTCCGCAACCGGTTCCCACCACTCCGCAACCGGTTCCCACCACTCCGCAACCGGTTCCCACCACTCCGCAACCGGTTCCCACCACTCCGCAACCGGTTCCCACCACTCCGCAACCGGTTCCCACCACTCCGCAACCGGTTCCCACCACTCCGCAACCGGTTCCCACCACTCCGCAACCGGTTCCCACCACTCCGCAACCGGTTCCCACCACTCCGCAACCGGTTCCCACCACTCCGCAACCGGTTCCCACCACTCCGCAACCGGTTCCCACCACTCCGCAACCGGTTCCCACCACTCCGCAACCGGTTCCCACCACTCCGCAACCGGTTCCCACCACTCCGCAACCGGTTCCCACCACTCCGCAACCGGTTCCCACCACTCCGCAACCGGTTCCCACCACTCCGCAACCGGTTCCCACCACTCCGCAACCGGTTCCCACCACTCCGCAACCGGTTCCCACCACTCCGCAACCGGTTCCCACCACTCCGCAACCGGTTCCCACCACTCCGCAACCGGTTCCCACCACTCCGCAACCGGTTCCCACCACTCCGCAACCGGTTCCCACCACTCCGCAACCGGTTCCCACCACTCCGCAACCGGTTCCCACCACTCCGCAACCGGTTCCCACCACTCCGCAACCGGTTCCCACCACTCCGCAACCGGTTCCCACCACTCCGCAACCGGTTCCCACCACTCCGCAACCGGTTCCCACCACTCCGCAACCGGTTCCCACCACTCCGCAACCGGTTCCCACCACTCCGCAACCGGTTCCCACCACTCCGCAACCGGTTCCCACCACTCCGCAACCGGTTCCCACCACTCCGCAACCGGTTCCCACCACTCCGCAACCGGTTCCCACCACTCCGCAACCGGTTCCCACCACTCCGCAACCGGTTCCCACCACTCCGCAACCGGTTCCCACCACTCCGCAACCGGTTCCCACCACTCCGCAACCGGTTCCCACCACTCCGCAACCGGTTCCCACCACTCCGCAACCGGTTCCCACCACTCCGCAACCGGTTCCCACCACTCCGCAACCGGTTCCCACCACTCCGCAACCGGTTCCCACCACTCCGCAACCGGTTCCCACCACTCCGCAACCGGTTCCCACCACTCCGCAACCGGTTCCCACCACTCCGCAACCGGTTCCCACCACTCCGCAACCGGTTCCCACCACTCCGCAACCGGTTCCCACCACTCCGCAACCGGTTCCCACCACTCCGCAACCGGTTCCCACCACTCCGCAACCGGTTCCCACCACTCCGCAACCGGTTCCCACCACTCCGCAACCGGTTCCCACCACTCCGCAACCGGTTCCCACCACTCCGCAACCGGTTCCCACCACTCCGCAACCGGTTCCCACCACTCCGCAACCGGTTCCCACCACTCCGCAACCGGTTCCCACCACTCCGCAACCGGTTCCCACCACTCCGCAACCGGTTCCCACCACTCCGCAACCGGTTCCCACCACTCCGCAACCGGTTCCCACCACTCCGCAACCGGTTCCCACCACTCCGCAACCGGTTCCCACCACTCCGCAACCGGTTCCCACCACTCCGCAACCGGTTCCCACCACTCCGCAACCGGTTCCCACCACTCCGCAACCGGTTCCCACCACTCCGCAACCGGTTCCCACCACTCCGCAACCGGTTCCCACCACTCCGCAACCGGTTCCCACCACTCCGCAACCGGTTCCCACCACTCCGCAACCGGTTCCCACCACTCCGCAACCGGTTCCCACCACTCCGCAACCGGTTCCCACCACTCCGCAACCGGTTCCCACCACTCCGCAACCGGTTCCCACCACTCCGCAACCGGTTCCCACCACTCCGCAACCGGTTCCCACCACTCCGCAACCGGTTCCCACCACTCCGCAACCGGTTCCCACCACTCCGCAACCGGTTCCCACCACTCCGCAACCGGTTCCCACCACTCCGCAACCGGTTCCCACCACTCCGCAACCGGTTCCCACCACTCCGCAACCGGTTCCCACCACTCCGCAACCGGTTCCCACCACTCCGCAACCGGTTCCCACCACTCCGCAACCGGTTCCCACCACTCCGCAACCGGTTCCCACCACTCCGCAACCGGTTCCCACCACTCCGCAACCGGTTCCCACCACTCCGCAACCGGTTCCCACCACTCCGCAACCGGTTCCCACCACTCCGCAACCGGTTCCCACCACTCCGCAACCGGTTCCCACCACTCCGCAACCGGTTCCCACCACTCCGCAACCGGTTCCCACCACTCCGCAACCGGTTCCCACCACTCCGCAACCGGTTCCCACCACTCCGCAACCGGTTCCCACCACTCCGCAACCGGTTCCCACCACTCCGCAACCGGTTCCCACCACTCCGCAACCGGTTCCCACCACTCCGCAACCGGTTCCCACCACTCCGCAACCGGTTCCCACCACTCCGCAACCGGTTCCCACCACTCCGCAACCGGTTCCCACCACTCCGCAACCGGTTCCCACCACTCCGCAACCGGTTCCCACCACTCCGCAACCGGTTCCCACCACTCCGCAACCGGTTCCCACCACTCCGCAACCGGTTCCCACCACTCCGCAACCGGTTCCCACCACTCCGCAACCGGTTCCCACCACTCCGCAACCGGTTCCCACCACTCCGCAACCGGTTCCCACCACTCCGCAACCGGTTCCCACCACTCCGCAACCGGTTCCCACCACTCCGCAACCGGTTCCCACCACTCCGCAACCGGTTCCCACCACTCCGCAACCGGTTCCCACCACTCCGCAACCGGTTCCCACCACTCCGCAACCGGTTCCCACCACTCCGCAACCGGTTCCCACCACTCCGCAACCGGTTCCCACCACTCCGCAACCGGTTCCCACCACTCCGCAACCGGTTCCCACCACTCCGCAACCGGTTCCCACCACTCCGCAACCGGTTCCCACCACTCCGCAACCGGTTCCCACCACTCCGCAACCGGTTCCCACCACTCCGCAACCGGTTCCCACCACTCCGCAACCGGTTCCCACCACTCCGCAACCGGTTCCCACCACTCCGCAACCGGTTCCCACCACTCCGCAACCGGTTCCCACCACTCCGCAACCGGTTCCCACCACTCCGCAACCGGTTCCCACCACTCCGCAACCGGTTCCCACCACTCCGCAACCGGTTCCCACCACTCCGCAACCGGTTCGCACCACTCAGCAATCAGGTCGCACCACTCCGCAACCATTTCGCACCACTCATCAACCAGTTCGCACCACTCCGCAACCAGTTCACACCACTCTGCAACCGGTTCTCACCACTCTGAAACCAGTTCGCACCACTCCGCAACAAGTCAGCACCACTCTGCAACCAGTTCGCACCACTCCACAACCAGCTCGCACCACTCCGCAACCAGTTTGCACCACTCGGCAACCAGTTCGCACCACTCCGCAACCAATTCACACCAGTCCGAAACCAGTTCGTACCACTCCGCAACCTGTTCGCACCACTCCATAACCAGTTCGCACCACTCCGCAACCAGTTCGCACCACTCCGCAACCAATTCACACCAGTCCGAAACCAGTTCGTACCACTCCGCAACCTGTTCGCACCACTCCATAACCAGTTCGCACCACTCCGCAACCAGTTCGCACCACTCCGCAACTAGTTTTGACAACTCTTCAACCAGTTCACACCACTTCGTAATACTTTCGCACCACTCCGCAACCACTTTGCACCACTCCTCAACCAGTTTGGACCACTCCTCAACCAGTTCGCACCACTCCGCAACAAGTCAGCACCACTCTGCAACCAGTTCGCACCACTCCACAACCAGCTCGCACCACCCCGCAACCAGTTTGCACCACTCCGCAACCAGTTCACACCACTCCGCAACCAGTTTGCACCACTCTGCAACCGGTTCGCACCACTCTGCAACCAGTTCGCACCACTCCGCAACAAGTCAGCACCACTCCGCGACCAGTTCGCACCACTCCACAACCAGCTTGCACCACTCCGCAACCAGTTTGAACCACTCCGTGACCAGTTCGCACCACTCCGCAACCAGTTCACACAAGTCCGAAACCAGTTCGCACCACTCCACAACCAGTTCGCACCAATCCGCAACTAGTTTTGACCACTCCTCAACCAGTTCACAACACTCCGCAACACTTTCGCACCACTCCGCAACCACTTTGCACCACTCCTCATCCAGTTTGCACCAGTCCTCAACCAGTTCGCACCTCTCTGCAACCAGTTCGCACCACTCCGCAACCAGTTTGCACCACTCCGCAACCAGCTTGCACCACTCCGCAACCAGTTCGCACCACTTTGCAACCAGTTCCCACCACTCCCCAACCAGTTCGCACCACTCCGCAACCAGTTTCCACCACTCCGCAACCAGTTCGCACCATTCCGCAACCAGTTTGCACCACTCCGCAACCAGCTTGCACCACTCCGCAACCAGTTCGCACCACTTTGCAACCAGTTCCCACCACTCCCCAACCAGTTCGCACCACTCCGCAACCAGTTTCCACCACTCCGCAACCAGTTCGCACCATTCCGCAACCAGTTTGCACCACTCCGCAACCAGCTTGCACCACTCCGCAACCAGTTCGCACCACTTTGCAACCAGTTCCCACCACTCCCCAACCAGTTCGCACCACTCCGCAACCAGTTTCCACCACTCCGCAACCAGTTCGCACCATTCCGCAACCAGTTTGCACCACTCCGCAACCAGCTTGCACCACTCCGCAACCAGTTCGCACCACTTTGCAACCAGTTCCCACCACTCCCCAACCAGTTCGCACCACTCCGCAACCAGTTTCCACCACTCCGCAACCAGTTCGCACCATTCCGCAACCAGTTTGCACCACTCCGCAACCAGCTTGCACCACTCCGCAACCAGTTCGCACCACTTTGCAACCAGTTCCCACCACTCCCCAACCAGTTCGCACCACTCCGCAACCAGTTTCCACCACTCCGCAACCAGTTCGCACCATTCCGCAACCAGTTTGCACCACTCCGCAACCAGCTTGCACCACTCCGCAACCAGTTCGCACCACTTTGCAACCAGTTCCCACCACTCCCCAACCAGTTCGCACCACTCCGCAACCAGTTTCCACCACTCCGCAACCAGTTCGCACCATTCCGCAACCAGTTTGCACCACTCCGCAACCAGCTTGCACCACTCCGCAACCAGTTCGCACCACTTTGCAACCAGTTCCCACCACTCCCCAACCAGTTCGCACCACTCCGCAACCAGTTTCCACCACTCCGCAACCAGTTCGCACCATTCCGCAACCAGTTTGCACCACTCCGCAACCAGCTTGCACCACTCCGCAACCAGTTCGCACCACTTTGCAACCAGTTCCCACCACTCCCCAACCAGTTCGCACCACTCCGCAACCAGTTTCCACCACTCCGCAACCAGTTCGCACCATTCCGCAACCAGTTTGCACCACTCCGCAACCAGCTTGCACCACTCCGCAACCAGTTCGCACCACTTTGCAACCAGTTCCCACCACTCCCCAACCAGTTCGCACCACTCCGCAACCAGTTTCCACCACTCCGCAACCAGTTCGCACCATTCCGCAACCAGTTTGCACCACTCCGCAACCAGCTTGCACCACTCCGCAACCAGTTCGCACCACTTTGCAACCAGTTCCCACCACTCCCCAACCAGTTCGCACCACTCCGCAACCAGTTTCCACCACTCCGCAACCAGTTCGCACCATTCCGCAACCAGTTTGCACCACTCCGCAACCAGCTTGCACCACTCCGCAACCAGTTCGCACCACTTTGCAACCAGTTCCCACCACTCCCCAACCAGTTCGCACCACTCCGCAACCAGTTTCCACCACTCCGCAACCAGTTCGCACCATTCCGCAACCAGTTTGCACCACTCCGCAACCAGCTTGCACCACTCCGCAACCAGTTCGCACCACTTTGCAACCAGTTCCCACCACTCCCCAACCAGTTCGCACCACTCCGCAACCAGTTTCCACCACTCCGCAACCAGTTCGCACCATTCCGCAACCAGTTTGCACCACTCCGCAACCAGCTTGCACCACTCCGCAACCAGTTCGCACCACTTTGCAACCAGTTCCCACCACTCCCCAACCAGTTCGCACCACTCCGCAACCAGTTTCCACCACTCCGCAACCAGTTCGCACCATTCCGCAACCAGTTTGCACCACTCCGCAACCAGCTTGCACCACTCCGCAACCAGTTCGCACCACTTTGCAACCAGTTCCCACCACTCCCCAACCAGTTCGCACCACTCCGCAACCAGTTTCCACCACTCCGCAACCAGTTCGCACCATTCCGCAACCAGTTTGCACCACTCCGCAACCAGCTTGCACCACTCCGCAACCAGTTCGCACCACTTTGCAACCAGTTCCCACCACTCCCCAACCAGTTCGCACCACTCCGCAACCAGTTTCCACCACTCCGCAACCAGTTCGCACCATTCCGCAACCAGTTTGCACCACTCCGCAACCAGCTTGCACCACTCCGCAACCAGTTCGCACCACTTTGCAACCAGTTCCCACCACTCCCCAACCAGTTCGCACCACTCCGCAACCAGTTTCCACCACTCCGCAACCAGTTCGCACCATTCCGCAACCAGTTTGCACCACTCCGCAACCAGCTTGCACCACTCCGCAACCAGTTCGCACCACTTTGCAACCAGTTCCCACCACTCCCCAACCAGTTCGCACCACTCCGCAACCAGTTTCCACCACTCCGCAACCAGTTCGCACCATTCCGCAACCAGTTTGCACCACTCCGCAACCAGCTTGCACCACTCCGCAACCAGTTCGCACCACTTTGCAACCAGTTCCCACCACTCCCCAACCAGTTCGCACCACTCCGCAACCAGTTTCCACCACTCCGCAACCAGTTCGCACCATTCCGCAACCAGTTTGCACCACTCCGCAACCAGCTTGCACCACTCCGCAACCAGTTCGCACCACTTTGCAACCAGTTCCCACCACTCCCCAACCAGTTCGCACCACTCCGCAACCAGTTTCCACCACTCCGCAACCAGTTCGCACCATTCCGCAACCAGTTTGCACCACTCCGCAACCAGCTTGCACCACTCCGCAACCAGTTCGCACCACTTTGCAACCAGTTCCCACCACTCCCCAACCAGTTCGCACCACTCCGCAACCAGTTTCCACCACTCCGCAACCAGTTCGCACCATTCCGCAACCAGTTTGCACCACTCCGCAACCAGCTTGCACCACTCCGCAACCAGTTCGCACCACTTTGCAACCAGTTCCCACCACTCCCCAACCAGTTCGCACCACTCCGCAACCAGTTTCCACCACTCCGCAACCAGTTCGCACCATTCCGCAACCAGTTTGCACCACTCCGCAACCAGCTTGCACCACTCCGCAACCAGTTCGCACCACTTTGCAACCAGTTCCCACCACTCCCCAACCAGTTCGCACCACTCCGCAACCAGTTTCCACCACTCCGCAACCAGTTCGCACCATTCCGCAACCAGTTTGCACCACTCCGCAACCAGCTTGCACCACTCCGCAACCAGTTCGCACCACTTTGCAACCAGTTCCCACCACTCCCCAACCAGTTCGCACCACTCCGCAACCAGTTTCCACCACTCCGCAACCAGTTCGCACCATTCCGCAACCAGTTTGCACCACTCCGCAACCAGCTTGCACCACTCCGCAACCAGTTCGCACCACTTTGCAACCAGTTCCCACCACTCCCCAACCAGTTCGCACCACTCCGCAACCAGTTTCCACCACTCCGCAACCAGTTCGCACCATTCCGCAACCAGTTTGCACCACTCCGCAACCAGCTTGCACCACTCCGCAACCAGTTCGCACCACTTTGCAACCAGTTCCCACCACTCCCCAACCAGTTCGCACCACTCCGCAACCAGTTTCCACCACTCCGCAACCAGTTCGCACCATTCCGCAACCAGTTTGCACCACTCCGCAACCAGCTTGCACCACTCCGCAACCAGTTCGCACCACTTTGCAACCAGTTCCCACCACTCCCCAACCAGTTCGCACCACTCCGCAACCAGTTTCCACCACTCCGCAACCAGTTCGCACCATTCCGCAACCAGTTTGCACCACTCCGCAACCAGCTTGCACCACTCCGCAACCAGTTCGCACCACTTTGCAACCAGTTCCCACCACTCCCCAACCAGTTCGCACCACTCCGCAACCAGTTTCCACCACTCCGCAACCAGTTCGCACCATTCCGCAACCAGTTTGCACCACTCCGCAACCAGCTTGCACCACTCCGCAACCAGTTCGCACCACTTTGCAACCAGTTCCCACCACTCCCCAACCAGTTCGCACCACTCCGCAACCAGTTTCCACCACTCCGCAACCAGTTCGCACCATTCCGCAACCAGTTTGCACCACTCCGCAACCAGCTTGCACCACTCCGCAACCAGTTCGCACCACTTTGCAACCAGTTCCCACCACTCCCCAACCAGTTCGCACCACTCCGCAACCAGTTTCCACCACTCCGCAACCAGTTCGCACCATTCCGCAACCAGTTTGCACCACTCCGCAACCAGCTTGCACCACTCCGCAACCAGTTCGCACCACTCCACATCCAGCTCGCACCACTCCGCAACCAGTTTGTACCAGTCCGCAACCAGTTCGCACCACTCCGCAACCAGTTCGCACCACTCTGCAAGCAGTTCCTACCACTCCGCAACCAGTTCGCACCACTCCGCGACCAATTCCCACCACTCCGCAACCAGTTCGCACCACTCCGCAACCAGTTTCCACCACTCCGCAACCGGTTCGCACCATTCCGCAACCAGTTTGCACCAATCCGCAACCAGTTTGCACCACTTTGCAACCAGTTTGCACTGCTCCACAACCAGTTTGCACCACTCTGCAACCAGTTCGCAGAACCCCGCAACGCGTTCGCACCACTCTACAACCAGTTCGCACCACGTTGCCACCAGTTCGCACCACTCCGCAACCAGTTCGCACCACTGCGCAACCAGTTTGCACCACCCCACAACCAGTTCTCACCACTCCGCACTAAGTTCGCACCACTCCACAACCAGTTCGCACCACTCAGCAACCAACCGCACCACTCCGCAACCAGTTCGCACCACTCCGCAACCAGTTCGCACCACTCCGCAACCAGTTCGCACCACTCCCCAACCAGTTTGCACCAATCCGCAGCCACTTTGTACCACTCTGCAACCAGTTTGCACCACTCAGCAACAAGTTTGCACCACTCCGCAACCAGTTCCCACAACACCGCAACCAGTTCGCACCACTTCGCAACCAGTTCCCAGAACTCCACAACCAGTTCGCACCACTCCGCAACTAGTTCGCACCACTCCGCAACCAGTTCGCACCACTCCGCAACCAGTTCGCACCACTCCGCAACCAGTTCGCACCACTCCGCAACCAGTTCGCAC
>SZWC01000016.1:334381-347702 GCA_023375785.1 Penium margaritaceum | reverse complement strand
GGTGCGAACTGGTTGCGGAGTGGTGCGAACTGGTTGCGGAGTGGTGCGAACTGGTTGCGGAGTGGTGCGAACTGGTTGCGGAGTGGTGCGAACGGGTTGCGAAGTGGTGCGAATTGGTTGCGGAATGGTGCGAACTGGTTGTGGAGTGGTGCGGACTGGTTGCGGAGTGGTGCGAACTGGTTGCAGAGTGGTGCAAACTGGTTGCGGAGTGGTGCACACTGGTTGCGGAGAGGTGCGAACTGGTTGCTGTGTGGTGCGAACTTGTTGCGGAGTGGTGCGAATTGGTTGCGGAGTGGTGCGAACTGGTTGGGGAGTGGTGCGATCTGGTTACGAAGTGGTCCGAACTGGTTGCGGGGTGGTGCGAGCTGGTTGTGGAGTTGTGCGAACTGGTTGCGGAGTGGTGCAAACTGGTTGCAGAGTGGTGCGAACTGGCTGCAAAGTGGTGCGAACTGGTTGCGAAGTGGTGCGAACTGGTTGCGGAGTGGTGCCAACTGGTTGCGGAGTGGTGCGAGCTGGTTGCAAAGTGGTGCAAACTGGTTACAGAGTGGTGCGAACTGGTTGCACACTAGTGCGAGCTGGTTGCGGAATGGTGCGATCTAGTTGCGGGGTTGTGCGAACAGGTTGTGGAGTGGTGCAAACTGGTTGCAGAGTGGTGCGAACTAGTTGCGGAAAGGTGCAAACTGGTTGCAGAGTGTTGCGAACCTGTTGCAGTGCGAACTGGTTGCGGAGTGGTGCAAACTGGTTGCGAAGTGGTGCGAATTGGTTGCGGAGTGGTGCGAACTCGTTGGGGAGTGGTGCGATCTGATTACGAAGTGGTCCGAAGAGGTTGCGGGGTGGTGCGAGCTGGTTGTGGAGTTGTGCGAACTGGTTGCGGAGTGGTGCGAACAGGTTGCAGAGTCGTGCGAACTGGTTGCGGAGTGGCGCAAATTGGTTGCGAACTGGTGCGAACTGGTTGCGGATTGGTGCGAACTGGTTGCGAAGTGGTGCAAACTGGTTGCAGAGTGGTGCAAACTGTTTGCAGAGTGGTGCGAACTGGTTGCACAATAGTGCGAGCTGGTTGCGGAATGGTGTGAACTAGTTGCGGGGTTGTGCGAACAGGTTGTGGAGTGGTGCGAACTGGTTGCAGAGAGGTGCGAACTAGTTGCGGAAAGGTCCAAACTGGTTGCAGAGTGGTGCGAACCTGTTGCAGTGCGAACTGGTTGCGGAGTGGTGCGAACTGGTTGCGAAGTGGTGCGAATTGGTTGCGGAGTGGTGCGAACTGGTTGTGGAGTGGTGCAGACTGGTTGCGGGGTGGTGCGAACTGGTTGTTGAGTGGTGCGAACTTGTTGCGGAGTGGTGCGAACTGGTTGCGAAGAGGTGCGAACTGGTTGCGGTGTGGTGCCAACTGGTTGCGGAGTGGTGCGAACTGGTTGCGGAGTGGTGCAAACTGGTGGCAGAGTGGTGCGAACTGGTTGCGGAGTGGTGCAAACTGGTGGCAGAGTGGTGCGAACTGGTTGCGGAGTGGTGCAAACTGGTGGCAGAGTGGTGCGAACTGGTTGCGGAGTGGTGCAAACTGGTGGCAGAGTGGTGCGAACTGGTTGCGGAGTGGTGCAAACTGGTGGCAGAGTGGTGCGAACTGGTTGCGGAGTGGTGCAAACTGGTGGCAGAGTGGTGCGAACTGGTTGCGGAGTGGTGCAAACTGGTGGCAGAGTGGTGCGAACTGGTTGCGGAGTGGTGCAAACTGGTGGCAGAGTGGTGCGAACTGGTTGCGGAGTGGTGCAAACTGGTGGCAGAGTGGTGCGAACTGGTTGCGGAGTGGTGCAAACTGGTGGCAGAGTGGTGCGAACTGGTTGCGGAGTGGTGCAAACTGGTGGCAGAGTGGTGCGAACTGGTTGCGGAGTGGTGCAAACTGGTGGCAGAGTGGTGCGAACTGGTTGCGGAGTGGTGCAAACTGGTGGCAGAGTGGTGCGAACTGGTTGCGGAGTGGTGCAAACTGGTGGCAGAGTGGTGCGAACTGGTTGCGGAGTGGTGCAAACTGGTGGCAGAGTGGTGCGAACTGGTTGCGGAGTGGTGCAAACTGGTGGCAGAGTGGTGCGAACTGGTTGCGGAGTGGTGCAAACTGGTGGCAGAGTGGTGCGAACTGGTTGCGGAGTGGTGCAAACTGGTGGCAGAGTGGTGCGAACTGGTTGCGGAGTGGTGCAAACTGGTGGCAGAGTGGTGCGAACTGGTTGCGGAGTGGTGCAAACTGGTGGCAGAGTGGTGCGAACTGGTTGCGGAGTGGTGCAAACTGGTGGCAGAGTGGTGCGAACTGGTTGCGGAGTGGTGCAAACTGGTGGCAGAGTGGTGCGAACTGGTTGCGGAGTGGTGCAAACTGGTGGCAGAGTGGTGCGAACTGGTTGCGGAGTGGTGCAAACTGGTGGCAGAGTGGTGCGAACTGGTTGCGGAGTGGTGCAAACTGGTGGCAGAGTGGTGCGAACTGGTTGCGGAGTGGTGCAAACTGGTGGCAGAGTGGTGCGAACTGGTTGCGGAGTGGTGCAAACTGGTGGCAGAGTGGTGCGAACTGGTTGCGGAGTGGTGCAAACTGGTGGCAGAGTGGTGCGAACTGGTTGCGGAGTGGTGCAAACTGGTGGCAGAGTGGTGCGAACTGGTTGCGGAGTGGTGCAAACTGGTGGCAGAGTGGTGCGAACTGGTTGCGGAGTGGTGCAAACTGGTGGCAGAGTGGTGCGAACTGGTTGCGGAGTGGTGCAAACTGGTGGCAGAGTGGTGCGAACTGGTTGCGGAGTGGTGCAAACTGGTGGCAGAGTGGTGCGAACTGGTTGCGGAGTGGTGCAAACTGGTGGCAGAGTGGTGCGAACTGGTTGCGGAGTGGTGCAAACTGGTGGCAGAGTGGTGCGAACTGGTTGCGGAGTGGTGCAAACTGGTGGCAGAGTGGTGCGAACTGGTTGCGGAGTGGTGCAAACTGGTGGCAGAGTGGTGCGAACTGGTTGCGGAGTGGTGCAAACTGGTGGCAGAGTGGTGCGAACTGGTTGCGGAGTGGTGCAAACTGGTGGCAGAGTGGTGCGAACTGGTTGCGGAGTGGTGCAAACTGGTGGCAGAGTGGTGCGAACTGGTTGCGGAGTGGTGCAAACTGGTGGCAGAGTGGTGCGAACTGGTTGCGGAGTGGTGCAAACTGGTGGCAGAGTGGTGCGAACTGGTTGCGGAGTGGTGCAAACTGGTGGCAGAGTGGTGCGAACTGGTTGCGGAGTGGTGCAAACTGGTGGCAGAGTGGTGCGAACTGGTTGCGGAGTGGTGCAAACTGGTGGCAGAGTGGTGCGAACTGGTTGCGGAGTGGTGCAAACTGGTGGCAGAGTGGTGCGAACTGGTTGCGGAGTGGTGCAAACTGGTGGCAGAGTGGTGCGAACTGGTTGCGGAGTGGTGCAAACTGGTGGCAGAGTGGTGCGAACTGGTTGCGGAGTGGTGCAAACTGGTGGCAGAGTGGTGCGAACTGGTTGCGGAGTGGTGCAAACTGGTGGCAGAGTGGTGCGAACTGGTTGCGGAGTGGTGCAAACTGGTGGCAGAGTGGTGCGAACTGGTTGCGGAGTGGTGCAAACTGGTGGCAGAGTGGTGCGAACTGGTTGCGGAGTGGTGCAAACTGGTGGCAGAGTGGTGCGAACTGGTTGCGGAGTGGTGCAAACTGGTGGCAGAGTGGTGCGAACTGGTTGCGGAGTGGTGCAAACTGGTGGCAGAGTGGTGCGAACTGGTTGCGGAGTGGTGCAAACTGGTGGCAGAGTGGTGCGAACTGGTTGCGGAGTGGTGCAAACTGGTGGCAGAGTGGTGCGAACTGGTTGCGGAGTGGTGCAAACTGGTGGCAGAGTGGTGCGAACTGGTTGCGGAGTGGTGCAAACTGGTGGCAGAGTGGTGCGAACTGGTTGCGGAGTGGTGCAAACTGGTGGCAGAGTGGTGCGAACTGGTTGCGGAGTGGTGCAAACTGGTGGCAGAGTGGTGCGAACTGGTTGCGGAGTGGTGCAAACTGGTGGCAGAGTGGTGCGAACTGGTTGCGGAGTGGTGCAAACTGGTGGCAGAGTGGTGCGAACTGGTTGCGGAGTGGTGCAAACTGGTGGCAGAGTGGTGCGAACTGGTTGCGGAGTGGTGCAAACTGGTGGCAGAGTGGTGCGAACTGGTTGCGGAGTGGTGCAAACTGGTGGCAGAGTGGTGCGAACTGGTTGCGGAGTGGTGCAAACTGGTGGCAGAGTGGTGCGAACTGGTTGCGGAGTGGTGCAAACTGGTGGCAGAGTGGTGCGAACTGGTTGCGGAGTGGTGCAAACTGGTGGCAGAGTGGTGCGAACTGGTTGCGGAGTGGTGCAAACTGGTGGCAGAGTGGTGCGAACTGGTTGCGGAGTGGTGCAAACTGGTGGCAGAGTGGTGCGAACTGGTTGCGGAGTGGTGCAAACTGGTGGCAGAGTGGTGCGAACTGGTTGCGGAGTGGTGCAAACTGGTGGCAGAGTGGTGCGAACTGGTTGCGGAGTGGTGCAAACTGGTGGCAGAGTGGTGCGAACTGGTTGCGGAGTGGTGCAAACTGGTTGCAGAGTGGTGCAAACTGGTTGCGGAGTGGTGCAAATTGGTTGCGGAGTGGTGCAAACTTCTTGCGGAGTGGTGCAAACTGGTTGCGGAGTGGTGGGAACTGGTTTTTGTGTGGTGCGAACTGGTTGCGGAGTGGTGCGAACTGGTTTCGGAGTGGTGCGAACTGGTTGCGGTTTGGTGCGAACTAGTTGCCGAGTGGTGCGAGCTGGTTGCGGAGTGGTGAGAACTGGTTGCGGAGTAGTGTGAACTGGTTGCATAGTGGTGTGAACCGGTTGCAGAATTGTGCGAACCGGTTGCGGAGTGGTGCGAACTGGTTGCGGAGTGGTGTGAACGGGTTGCGGAGTGGTTCGAACTGGTTGCGGAGTTGTGGGAACTGGTTGCGAAGTGGTGCAAACCGGTTGCGGAGTGGTGCAATCTGGTTGCGGAGTGGTGCAAACTGGTTGCGGATTGGTGCAAACTGGTTGCGGAGTGGTGCGAATTGGTTGCTGAGTGGTGCGAACTGGTTGCGGAGCCGTGCGAACTGGTTGCGGAGTGGTGCGAACTGGTTGCGGAATGGTGCGAACTGGTTGCGGAGTGGTTGGAACTGGTTGCAAAGTGGTGCGAACTGGTTGCGGAGTGGTACGAACTGGTTGTGGAGTGGAGCGAACTGGTTGCGGGGTGGTGCAAACTGGTTGCGCAGTGGTGTGAACTGGTTGCGGAATGGTGCGAACTGGTGGCAAAATGGTGCGAACTGCTTGCGGACTGGTGCGAACTGGTTGCGGAGTGGTGCGAACTGGTTGGGGAGTGGTGGGAACTGGTTGCAAAGTGGTGCGAACTGGTTGCGGAGTGGTGCAAGCTGGTTGCGGAGTGGTGCAAACTGGTTGCGGAGTGGTGCGAACTGGTTGTAGAGTGGTGCGAACTGGTTGCGGAGTCGTGCGAACTGGTTGCGGAGTGGTGCGAATTCGTTGCGGAGTGGTGCGAACTGGTTGTAGAGTGGTGCGAACTGGTTGCGGAGTCGTGCGAACTGGTTGCGGAGTGGTGCGAATTCGTTGCGGAGTGGTGCGAACTGGTTGTAGAGTGGTGCGAACTGGTTGCGGAGTCGTGCGAACTGGTTGCGGAGTGGTGCGAATTCGTTGCGGAGTGGTGCGAACTGGTTGTAGAGTGGTGCGAACTGGTTGCGGAGTCGTGCGAACTGGTTGCGGAGTGGTGCGAATTCGTTGCGGAGTGGTGCGAACTGGTTGTAGAGTGGTGCGAACTGGTTGCGGAGTCGTGCGAACTGGTTGCGGAGTGGTGCGAATTCGTTGCGGAGTGGTGCGAACTGGTTGTAGAGTGGTGCGAACTGGTTGCGGAGTCGTGCGAACTGGTTGCGGAGTGGTGCGAATTCGTTGCGGAGTGGTGCGAACTGGTTGTAGAGTGGTGCGAACTGGTTGCGGAGTCGTGCGAACTGGTTGCGGAGTGGTGCGAATTCGTTGCGGAGTGGTGCGAACTGGTTGTAGAGTGGTGCGAACTGGTTGCGGAGTCGTGCGAACTGGTTGCGGAGTGGTGCGAATTCGTTGCGGAGTGGTGCGAACTGGTTGTAGAGTGGTGCGAACTGGTTGCGGAGTCGTGCGAACTGGTTGCGGAGTGGTGCGAATTCGTTGCGGAGTGGTGCGAACTGGTTGTAGAGTGGTGCGAACTGGTTGCGGAGTCGTGCGAACTGGTTGCGGAGTGGTGCGAATTCGTTGCGGAGTGGTGCGAACTGGTTGTAGAGTGGTGCGAACTGGTTGCGGAGTCGTGCGAACTGGTTGCGGAGTGGTGCGAATTCGTTGCGGAGTGGTGCGAACTGGTTGTAGAGTGGTGCGAACTGGTTGCGGAGTCGTGCGAACTGGTTGCGGAGTGGTGCGAATTCGTTGCGGAGTGGTGCGAACTGGTTGTAGAGTGGTGCGAACTGGTTGCGGAGTCGTGCGAACTGGTTGCGGAGTGGTGCGAATTCGTTGCGGAGTGGTGCGAACTGGTTGTAGAGTGGTGCGAACTGGTTGCGGAGTCGTGCGAACTGGTTGCGGAGTGGTGCGAATTCGTTGCGGAGTGGTGCGAACTGGTTGTAGAGTGGTGCGAACTGGTTGCGGAGTCGTGCGAACTGGTTGCGGAGTGGTGCGAATTCGTTGCGGAGTGGTGCGAACTGGTTGTAGAGTGGTGCGAACTGGTTGCGGAGTCGTGCGAACTGGTTGCGGAGTGGTGCGAATTCGTTGCGGAGTGGTGCGAACTGGTTGTAGAGTGGTGCGAACTGGTTGCGGAGTCGTGCGAACTGGTTGCGGAGTGGTGCGAATTCGTTGCGGAGTGGTGCGAACTGGTTGTAGAGTGGTGCGAACTGGTTGCGGAGTCGTGCGAACTGGTTGCGGAGTGGTGCGAATTCGTTGCGGAGTGGTGCGAACTGGTTGTAGAGTGGTGCGAACTGGTTGCGGAGTCGTGCGAACTGGTTGCGGAGTGGTGCGAATTCGTTGCGGAGTGGTGCGAACTGGTTGTAGAGTGGTGCGAACTGGTTGCGGAGTCGTGCGAACTGGTTGCGGAGTGGTGCGAATTCGTTGCGGAGTGGTGCGAACTGGTTGTAGAGTGGTGCGAACTGGTTGCGGAGTCGTGCGAACTGGTTGCGGAGTGGTGCGAATTCGTTGCGGAGTGGTGCGAACTGGTTGTAGAGTGGTGCGAACTGGTTGCGGAGTCGTGCGAACTGGTTGCGGAGTGGTGCGAATTCGTTGCGGAGTGGTGCGAACTGGTTGTAGAGTGGTGCGAACTGGTTGCGGAGTCGTGCGAACTGGTTGCGGAGTGGTGCGAATTCGTTGCGGAGTGGTGCGAACTGGTTGTAGAGTGGTGCGAACTGGTTGCGGAGTCGTGCGAACTGGTTGCGGAGTGGTGCGAATTCGTTGCGGAGTGGTGCGAACTGGTTGTAGAGTGGTGCGAACTGGTTGCGGAGTCGTGCGAACTGGTTGCGGAGTGGTGCGAATTCGTTGCGGAGTGGTGCGAACTGGTTGTAGAGTGGTGCGAACTGGTTGCGGAGTCGTGCGAACTGGTTGCGGAGTGGTGCGAATTCGTTGCGGAGTGGTGCGAACTGGTTGTAGAGTGGTGCGAACTGGTTGCGGAGTCGTGCGAACTGGTTGCGGAGTGGTGCGAATTCGTTGCGGAGTGGTGCGAACTGGTTGTAGAGTGGTGCGAACTGGTTGCGGAGTCGTGCGAACTGGTTGCGGAGTGGTGCGAATTCGTTGCGGAGTGGTGCGAACTGGTTGTAGAGTGGTGCGAACTGGTTGCGGAGTCGTGCGAACTGGTTGCGGAGTGGTGCGAATTCGTTGCGGAGTGGTGCGAACTGGTTGTAGAGTGGTGCGAACTGGTTGCGGAGTCGTGCGAACTGGTTGCGGAGTGGTGCGAATTCGTTGCGGAGTGGTGCGAACTGGTTGTAGAGTGGTGCGAACTGGTTGCGGAGTCGTGCGAACTGGTTGCGGAGTGGTGCGAATTCGTTGCGGAGTGGTGCGAACTGGTTGTAGAGTGGTGCGAACTGGTTGCGGAGTCGTGCGAACTGGTTGCGGAGTGGTGCGAATTCGTTGCGGAGTGGTGCGAACTGGTTGTAGAGTGGTGCGAACTGGTTGCGGAGTCGTGCGAACTGGTTGCGGAGTGGTGCGAATTCGTTGCGGAGTGGTGCGAACTGGTTGTAGAGTGGTGCGAACTGGTTGCGGAGTCGTGCGAACTGGTTGCGGAGTGGTGCGAATTCGTTGCGGAGTGGTGCGAACTGGTTGTAGAGTGGTGCGAACTGGTTGCGGAGTCGTGCGAACTGGTTGCGGAGTGGTGCGAATTCGTTGCGGAGTGGTGCGAACTGGTTGTAGAGTGGTGCGAACTGGTTGCGGAGTCGTGCGAACTGGTTGCGGAGTGGTGCGAATTCGTTGCGGAGTGGTGCGAACTGGTTGTAGAGTGGTGCGAACTGGTTGCGGAGTCGTGCGAACTGGTTGCGGAGTGGTGCGAATTCGTTGCGGAGTGGTGCGAACTGGTTGTAGAGTGGTGCGAACTGGTTGCGGAGTCGTGCGAACTGGTTGCGGAGTGGTGCGAATTCGTTGCGGAGTGGTGCGAACTGGTTGTAGAGTGGTGCGAACTGGTTGCGGAGTCGTGCGAACTGGTTGCGGAGTGGTGCGAATTCGTTGCGGAGTGGTGCGAACTGGTTGTAGAGTGGTGCGAACTGGTTGCGGAGTCGTGCGAACTGGTTGCGGAGTGGTGCGAATTCGTTGCGGAGTGGTGCGAACTGGTTGTAGAGTGGTGCGAACTGGTTGCGGAGTCGTGCGAACTGGTTGCGGAGTGGTGCGAATTCGTTGCGGAGTGGTGCGAACTGGTTGTAGAGTGGTGCGAACTGGTTGCGGAGTCGTGCGAACTGGTTGCGGAGTGGTGCGAATTCGTTGCGGAGTGGTGCGAACTGGTTGTAGAGTGGTGCGAACTGGTTGCGGAGTCGTGCGAACTGGTTGCGGAGTGGTGCGAATTCGTTGCGGAGTGGTGCGAACTGGTTGTAGAGTGGTGCGAACTGGTTGCGGAGTCGTGCGAACTGGTTGCGGAGTGGTGCGAATTCGTTGCGGAGTGGTGCGAACTGGTTGTAGAGTGGTGCGAACTGGTTGCGGAGTCGTGCGAACTGGTTGCGGAGTGGTGCGAATTCGTTGCGGAGTGGTGCGAACTGGTTGTAGAGTGGTGCGAACTGGTTGCGGAGTCGTGCGAACTGGTTGCGGAGTGGTGCGAATTCGTTGCGGAGTGGTGCGAACTGGTTGTAGAGTGGTGCGAACTGGTTGCGGAGTCGTGCGAACTGGTTGCGGAGTGGTGCGAATTCGTTGCGGAGTGGTGCGAACTGGTTGTAGAGTGGTGCGAACTGGTTGCGGAGTCGTGCGAACTGGTTGCGGAGTGGTGCGAATTCGTTGCGGAGTGGTGCGAACTGGTTGTAGAGTGGTGCGAACTGGTTGCGGAGTCGTGCGAACTGGTTGCGGAGTGGTGCGAATTCGTTGCGGAGTGGTGCGAACTGGTTGTAGAGTGGTGCGAACTGGTTGCGGAGTCGTGCGAACTGGTTGCGGAGTGGTGGGAAGTGGTTGCGGAGCGGTGCAAACTGGTTGCGGAGTGGTGAAACCTGGTTGCGGAGTGGTGCGAACTGGTCGCGGAGTGTTGCGAACTGGATGCGGAGCGGTGGGAACTGGTTGCAGAGTGGTGCGAACTAGTTGCGGAGTGGTGCAAACTGGTTGCCGAGTGGTGCGAACTGGTTGCAGAGAGGTGCGAACTGGTTGAGGACTGGTGCAAACTGGTTGAGGAGTGGTAAGAACTGGTTGCGGAGTTGTGCAGACTGGCTGCGGAGTGGTGCGAACTGGTTGGGGAGTGGTGGGAACTGGTTGCAAAGTGGTGCGAACTGGTTGCGGAGTGGTGCAAGCTGGTTGCGGAGTGGTGCAAACTGGTTGCGGAGTGGTGCGAACTGGTTGCGGAGAGGTGCGAACTGGTTGAGGAGTGGTGCAAACTGGTTGAGGAGTGGTGCGAAGTGGTTGCGGAGTGGTGCCAAAGTGTTGCGGAGTGGTGTGAACTGGTTGAGGAGTGGTCAAAACTAGTTGCGGATTGGTCCGAACTGGTTGTGGAGTGGTGCGAACTGGTTATGGAGTGGTGTGAACTGGTTGCGGAGTGGTACGAACTGGTTTCGGACTTGTGTGAACTGGTTGCGGAGTGGTGCGAACTGGTCACGGAGTGGTTCAAACTGGTTGCGGAGTGGTGCAAGCTGGTTGTGGAGTGGTGCGAACTGGTTGCGGAGTGGTGCTGACTTGTTGCGGAGTGGTGCAAACTGGTTGCAGAGTGGTGCGAACCGGTTGCAGAGTGGTGCAAACTGGTTGCGGAGTGGTGTGAACTGGTTGATGAGTGGTGGGAAATGGTTGCGGAGTTGTAGGAACTGGCTACGGAGTGGTGTGAACTGGTAGGGAGTGGTGCGAACTGGTTGAGGAATTGTGCAAACTGGTTGCGGACTGGTGCAAACAGGTTGCGGAGTGGTGCAAACTGGTTGCGGAGTGGTGGAAACTGGTTGCGGATTTGTGCAAACTGGTTGCGGAGCGGTGCGAACTGGTTGCCGAGTGGTGCAAACTGGTTGCGCAGTGGTGCCAACTGTTTTCGGAATGGTGCGAACGGGTTGCGGAGTGGTGCGAACTTGTTTCGGATTGGTGCAAACTGGTTGCGGAGTGGTGCAAACTGGTTGAGGAGTGGTAAGAACTGGTTGCGGAGTGGTGCAGACTGGTTGCGGAGTGGTGCGAACTGGTTGGGGACTGGTGTGAACTGGTTGCGGAGTGGTGCGAACTGGTTGCGGAGTGGTGCGAACTGGTTGCCGAGTAGTGCAAACTGGTTACGGAATGGTGCGAGCTGGCTGCGGAGTGGTGCGAACTGGTTGCGGAGTGGTGCGAACTGGTTGCGGAGTGGTGCGAACTTGTTGCGGAGTGTTGCGAACTGGATGCGGAGCGGTAGGAACAAGTTGCAGAGTGGTGCAAACAGGTTGCAGATTGGTGCGAACTGGTTGCGGAGTGGTGCGAACTGGTTGAGGAGTGGTGCAAAATGGTTGCGAAGTGGTGCGAACTGGCCGCGGAGTGGTGCGAACTGGTTGCAGAGTGGTGCGAACTGGTTACGGAGTTGTGCAAACTGGTTGTTGAGTGGTGCAAACTGCCTGTGGAGTGGTGCAAACTGGTTGCGGAGTGGTGCAGACCGGTTGCGGATTGGTGCAAACTGGTTGCGGAGTGGTGCAAACTGGTTGCAGAGTGGTGTGAACTGGTTGCGGAGTGGTGCGAACTGGTTGCGGAATGGTGCGAATTTGCGGAGTGGTGCAAACTGGTTGCGGAGTAGTGCGAACTGGTTGCGGAGTGGTGCAAACTGGCTGCGGAGTGGTGCAAACTGGTTGCGGAGTGATGCGAACTGGTTGCGGAGAGGTGCGAACTGGTTGCGGAGTGGTGCGAGCTGGTTGCAGAATGGTGCGAACTGGTTGCGGAGTAGTGCAAACTGGCTGCGGAGTGGTGCAAACTGGTTGCGGAGTGATGCGAACTGGTTGCGGAGAGGTGCGAACTGGTTGCGGAGTGGTGCGAGCTGGTTGCAGAATGGTGCGAACTGGTTGCGGAGTAGTGCAAACTGGCTGCGGAGTGGTGCAAACTGGTTGCGGAGTGATGCGAACTGGTTGCGGAGAGGTGCGAACTGGTTGCGGAGTGGTGCGAGCTGGTTGCAGAATGGTGCGAACTGGTTGCGGAGTAGTGCAAACTGGCTGCGGAGTGGTGCAAACTGGTTGCGGAGTGATGCGAACTGGTTGCGGAGAGGTGCGAACTGGTTGCGGAGTGGTGCGAGCTGGTTGCAGAATGGTGCGAACTGGTTGCGGAGTAGTGCAAACTGGCTGCGGAGTGGTGCAAACTGGTTGCGGAGTGATGCGAACTGGTTGCGGAGAGGTGCGAACTGGTTGCGGAGTGGTGCGAGCTGGTTGCAGAATGGTGCGAACTGGTTGCGGAGTAGTGCAAACTGGCTGCGGAGTGGTGCAAACTGGTTGCGGAGTGATGCGAACTGGTTGCGGAGAGGTGCGAACTGGTTGCGGAGTGGTGCGAGCTGGTTGCAGAATGGTGCGAACTGGTTGCGGAGTAGTGCAAACTGGCTGCGGAGTGGTGCAAACTGGTTGCGGAGTGATGCGAACTGGTTGCGGAGAGGTGCGAACTGGTTGCGGAGTGGTGCGAGCTGGTTGCAGAATGGTGCGAACTGGTTGCGGAGTAGTGCAAACTGGCTGCGGAGTGGTGCAAACTGGTTGCGGAGTGCTGCGAACTGGTTGCGGAGTGGTGCGAACTGGTTGCGGAGTGGTGCGAACTGGTTGCGGATTGGTGCGAGCTGGTTGCGGAGTGGTGCGAACTGGTTCAGGAGTGGTGCAAACTCGTTGCGGAGTGGTGCGAACTGGTTGAGGGGTGGTGCGAACTGGTTGTGGAGTGGTGCAAACTGGTTGCGGAGTATTGCGAACTGGTTGCGGAGTGGTGCGAGCTGGTTGCAGAATGGTCCGAACTGGTTGCGGAGTGGTGCAAACTGGCTGCGGAGTGGTGCAAACTGGTTGCAGAGTGGTGCAAACAAGTTGCTGAGTGGTGTGAACTGGTTCCGGATTGGTGCGAGCTGGTTGCGGAGTGGTGCGAACTGGTTGAGGAGTGGTGCGAACTGGTTGCGGAGTGATGCAAACTGGTTGCCGGGTGGTGCGAACTGGTTGCCGAGTTGTGCAAACTGGTTGCGGAGTGGTACAAACTGGTTGCAGAGTGGTGCAAACTGGTTGCGGAGTGTTCGAACTGGTTACGGAGTGGTGCAAACTGGTTCCGGAGTGGTTTAATCTGGTTGCGGAGTGGTGCGAACTGGTTGCGGAGTGGTGGGAATTGGTTGCGGAGTGGTGCGAACTGGTTGCGGAATGGTGCAAACTGGTTGCTGAGTGGTGCGACCTGGTTGCAGAGTGGTGCGAACCAGTTGCGGTGTGGTGCAAACTTGTTGCGGAGTGTTGCAAAACTGGTTGCGGATAAGTGCGAACTGGTTGAGGAGTGGTGCAAACTGGTTGAGAAGTGGTGCGAACTGGTTGAGGAGTGGTTCAAACTGGTTGCGGAGTGGTGCGAACTGGTTGCGGTGTGGTGCAAACTGGTTGCGGAGTGGTGCGAACTGGTTGCGGAGTGGTGCAAACTGGTTGGGGAGTGGTGCAAACTGGTTGCGGAGTGGTGCAAACTGGTTGCGGAGTGGTGCAAACTACTTGCGGAGTGGTGCGAACTGGTTGCGGAGTGGTGCGAACTGGTTGCGGAGT
>SZWC01000016.1:260106-295675 GCA_023375785.1 Penium margaritaceum | reverse complement strand
AGGAAAAAGGCAAAAGGCAAAAGGCAAAAGGCAAAAGGCAAGATGCAAAAGGAGGCAAAAGGAGAAAGGCAAAAGACAAAAGGCAAAAGGCAAAAGCCAAAAGGTAGAAGGCAAAAGGCAAAAGGCAAAAGGAAGAAGGCAAAAGGCAAAAGGCAAAAGGTAAAAGGCAAAAATGCAAAGGGTAAAAGGAAGAAGGCAAAAGGCAAAAGGCAAAAGGCAAAAGACAAAAGCCAAAAGGCAACAGGCAAAAGGCAAAAGGAAGAAGGCAAAAGGCAAAAGACAAAAGGCAAAAGGCAAAAGGCAAAAGGCAAAAGGAAGAAGGCAAAAGGCAAAAGGATGCAAAAGGCAAAACGCAAAAGGCAAAAGGCAAAGGCAAAGGGTAAAAGGCAAAAGGAGGCAAAAAGGCAAAAGGCAAGGAAAAAGGGAACAGGTAAAAGGCAAGAGGCAAAAGGCAAACGGAAAAAGGCAAAAGGCAAAAGGAAAAAGGCAAAAGGCAAAAGGCAAAAGGCAAAAGGCAAAAGGCAAAGGGAAAAAGGCAAAAAGCAAAAGGCAAAAGGCAAAAGGAAAAAGGCAAAAGGCAAAAGGCAAAAGGCAAAAGGCAAAAGGCGAAAGGCGAAAGGCAAAAGGCAAAAGGCAAAAGGTAACAGGCAAAAGGCAAAAGACAAAAGGCATAAGGCAAAAGGCAAAAGGCAAAAGGCAAAAGATAAAATGCAAAGGGCAAAAGCAGGCAAAAGGCAAAAGGCAAAAGACAAAAGGCGAAGGGCAACAGGCAAAAAGAAGAAGGCAAAAGGCACAAGGCAAGAGGCAAAAGGAAGAAGGCAATAGGCAAACGAAAAAAGGCAAAAGGTAAAAGGCAAAAGGCAAAAGGCAAAAGGCAAAAAGAAAAAGGCAAAAGGCAAGAGGCAAAATGCAAAAGGAAAAATGAAAAAGGCAAAAGGCAAGGGAAAAAGGCAAAGGGAAAAACACAAAAGGCAAACGGCAAAAGGCAAACGGCAATAGGAAAAAGGCAAAAAACAAAAGGCCAAAGGCAAGAGAAAAAAGGCAAAAGGCAAAAGGCAAAAGGCAAAAGGCGAAAGGCAAAAGGCAAAAGGCAAAAGGCAAAAGGCCAAAGGCAAAAGGAATAAGGCAAAAGACAAAAGGAAAATGGAAAAAGGCAAAAGGAGGCAAAAGGCAAAAGGCACAAGGCAAAAGGAGGCAAAAGGCAAAAGGAAAAATTCAAAAGGCAAAAGGTAAAAGTCAAAAGGCAAAAGGCAAAAGGAAAAAGGCAAAGGGCAAAAGGCAGAAGGAAAAATGCAAAAGGCAAAAGGCTAAAGGCAAAAGGCAAAATGAAAAATGAAAAAGGCAAAAGGCAAAAGTCAGAAGGCAAAAAGCAAAAGGCAAAAGGCAAAAGGCAAAAGGCAAAAGGCAAAAGGAAAAAGGCAAAAGGAAAAAGGCAAAAGGAGGCAAAAGGAAAAAGGCAAAAGGTAAAAGGCAAAAGGCAAAAGGGAATAGGCAAAAGGCAAAGGCAAAATGCAAAAGGCAAAATGCAAAAGGCAAAAGGCAAAAGGTTAAAGGCAAAAGGCAAAAGGCAAAAGGCAGAAGGCAAAAGGCAAATAGCAAATGGCAAAATGCAGAAGGCAAAAAGCAAAAGGCAAAAGGCAAAAGGCAAAATGCAAAAGGCAAACGGCAAAAGGCATAAGGCAAAAGGCAAAAAGCAAAAGGCAAAAGGCAAAGGGAGGCACAAGGCAAAGGGCAAAAGACAAAAGGTAAAATGCAAAAGTCAAAGGGCAAAAGGAAGAATGCAAAAGGCAAAAGGCAAGACGCAAAAGGCAGAAGGCAAAAGGCAAAAGGTAAAAGGATAAGGGTAAAAGGCAAACGGCAAAAGGCAAAAGCCAAAAGGCAAAAGGCAAAAGGCAAAAGGCAAAAGGCAGAAGGCAAACGGCAAAAAGCAAAAGGCAAAACGCAAAAGGCAAACAGCCAAAGGATAAAGGCAAAAGGCAAAAAGGCAAAAGGCAGAGGGCAAAGGGTAAAAGGAGGCAAAAGGCAAATGGCAAAAGACAAAAGGAAAAGGCAAAACGCAAAAGGCAAAAGGCCAAAGGAAGGAGGCAAAAGGCAAAAGGCAAAAGGAAAAAGGCACCAGGCAAAAGGCAAAAGACAAAAGGCAAAACGCAAAAGGCAAAAGGCACAAGGCAAAAGGAAAAAGGCAAAAGGAGGCAAAAGGCAAAGGCAAAACGCAAAAGGCAAACGGCAAAAGGCAAAAGGCGGAAGGCAAACGGCAAAAGGCAAAAGGCGGAAGGCAAACGGCAAAAGGCAAAAGGCGGAAGGCAAACGGCAAAAGGCAAAAGGCGGAAGGCAAACGGCAAAAGGCAAAAGGCGGAAGGCAAACGGCAAAAGGCAAAAGGCGGAAGGCAAACGGCAAAAGGCAAAAGGCGGAAGGCAAACGGCAAAAGGCAAAAGGCGGAAGGCAAACGGCAAAAGGCAAAAGGCGGAAGGCAAACGGCAAAAGGCAAAAGGCGGAAGGCAAACGGCAAAAGGCAAAAGGCGGAAGGCAAACGGCAAAAGGCAAAAGGCGGAAGGCAAACGGCAAAAGGCAAAAGGCGGAAGGCAAACGGCAAAAGGCAAAAGGCGGAAGGCAAACGGCAAAAGGCAAAAGGCGGAAGGCAAACGGCAAAAGGCAAAAGGCGGAAGGCAAACGGCAAAAGGCAAAAGGCGGAAGGCAAACGGCAAAAGGCAAAAGGCGGAAGGCAAACGGCAAAAGGCAAAAGGCGGAAGGCAAACGGCAAAAGGCAAAAGGCGGAAGGCAAACGGCAAAAGGCAAAAGGCGGAAGGCAAACGGCAAAAGGCAAAAGGCGGAAGGCAAACGGCAAAAGGCAAAAGGCGGAAGGCAAACGGCAAAAGGCAAAAGGCGGAAGGCAAACGGCAAAAGGCAAAAGGCGGAAGGCAAACGGCAAAAGGCAAAAGGCGGAAGGCAAACGGCAAAAGGCAAAAGGCGGAAGGCAAACGGCAAAAGGCAAAAGGCGGAAGGCAAACGGCAAAAGGCAAAAGGCGGAAGGCAAACGGCAAAAGGCAAAAGGCGGAAGGCAAACGGCAAAAGGCAAAAGGCGGAAGGCAAACGGCAAAAGGCAAAAGGCGGAAGGCAAACGGCAAAAGGCAAAAGGCGGAAGGCAAACGGCAAAAGGCAAAAGGCGGAAGGCAAACGGCAAAAGGCAAAAGGCGGAAGGCAAACGGCAAAAGGCAAAAGGCGGAAGGCAAACGGCAAAAGGCAAAAGGCGGAAGGCAAACGGCAAAAGGCAAAAGGCGGAAGGCAAACGGCAAAAGGCAAAAGGCGGAAGGCAAACGGCAAAAGGCAAAAGGCGGAAGGCAAACGGCAAAAGGCAAAAGGCGGAAGGCAAACGGCAAAAGGCAAAAGGCGGAAGGCAAACGGCAAAAGGCAAAAGGCGGAAGGCAAACGGCAAAAGGCAAAAGGCGGAAGGCAAACGGCAAAAGGCAAAAGGCGGAAGGCAAACGGCAAAAGGCAAAAGGCGGAAGGCAAACGGCAAAAGGCAAAAGGCGGAAGGCAAACGGCAAAAGGCAAAAGGCGGAAGGCAAACGGCAAAAGGCAAAAGGCGGAAGGCAAACGGCAAAAGGCAAAAGGCGGAAGGCAAACGGCAAAAGGCAAAAGGCGGAAGGCAAACGGCAAAAGGCAAAAGGCGGAAGGCAAACGGCAAAAGGCAAAAGGCGGAAGGCAAACGGCAAAAGGCAAAAGGCGGAAGGCAAACGGCAAAAGGCAAAAGGCGGAAGGCAAACGGCAAAAGGCAAAAGGCGGAAGGCAAACGGCAAAAGGCAAAAGGCGGAAGGCAAACGGCAAAAGGCAAAAGGCGGAAGGCAAACGGCAAAAGGCAAAAGGCGGAAGGCAAACGGCAAAAGGCAAAAGGCGGAAGGCAAACGGCAAAAGGCAAAAGGCGGAAGGCAAACGGCAAAAGGCAAAAGGCGGAAGGCAAACGGCAAAAGGCAAAAGGCGGAAGGCAAACGGCAAAAGGCAAAAGGCGGAAGGCAAACGGCAAAAGGCAAAAGGCGGAAGGCAAACGGCAAAAGGCAAAAGGCGGAAGGCAAACGGCAAAAGGCAAAAGGCGGAAGGCAAACGGCAAAAGGCAAAAGGCGGAAGGCAAACGGCAAAAGGCAAAAGGCGGAAGGCAAACGGCAAAAGGCAAAAGGCGGAAGGCAAACGGCAAAAGGCAAAAGGCGGAAGGCAAACGGCAAAAGGCAAAAGGCGGAAGGCAAACGGCAAAAGGCAAAAGGCGGAAGGCAAACGGCAAAAGGCAAAAGGCGGAAGGCAAACGGCAAAAGGCAAAAGGCGGAAGGCAAACGGCAAAAGGCAAAAGGCGGAAGGCAAACGGCAAAAGGCAAAAGGCGGAAGGCAAACGGCAAAAGGCAAAAGGCGGAAGGCAAACGGCAAAAGGCAAAAGGCGGAAGGCAAACGGCAAAAGGCAAAAGGCGGAAGGCAAACGGCAAAAGGCAAAAGGCGGAAGGCAAACGGCAAAAGGCAAAAGGCGGAAGGCAAACGGCAAAAGGCAAAAGGCGGAAGGCAAACGGCAAAAGGCAAAAGGCGGAAGGCAAACGGCAAAAGGCAAAAGGCGGAAGGCAAACGGCAAAAGGCAAAAGGCGGAAGGCAAACGGCAAAAGGCAAAAGGCGGAAGGCAAACGGCAAAAGGCAAAAGGCGGAAGGCAAACGGCAAAAGGCAAAAGGCGGAAGGCAAACGGCAAAAGGCAAAAGGCGGAAGGCAAACGGCAAAAGGCAAAAGGCGGAAGGCAAACGGCAAAAGGCAAAAGGCGGAAGGCAAACGGCAAAAGGCAAAAGGCGGAAGGCAAACGGCAAAAGGCAAAAGGCGGAAGGCAAACGGCAAAAGGCAAAAGGCGGAAGGCAAACGGCAAAAGGCAAAAGGCGGAAGGCAAACGGCAAAAGGCAAAAGGCGGAAGGCAAACGGCAAAAGGCAAAAGGCGGAAGGCAAACGGCAAAAGGCAAAAGGCGGAAGGCAAACGGCAAAAGGCAAAAGGCGGAAGGCAAACGGCAAAAGGCAAAAGGCGGAAGGCAAACGGCAAAAGGCAAAAGGCGGAAGGCAAACGGCAAAAGGCAAAAGGCGGAAGGCAAACGGCAAAAGGCAAAAGGCGGAAGGCAAACGGCAAAAGGCAAAAGGCGGAAGGCAAACGGCAAAAGGCAAAAGGCGGAAGGCAAACGGCAAAAGGCAAAAGGCGGAAGGCAAACGGCAAAAGGCAAAAGGCGGAAGGCAAACGGCAAAAGGCAAAAGGCGGAAGGCAAACGGCAAAAGGCAAAAGGCGGAAGGCAAACGGCAAAAGGCAAAAGGCGGAAGGCAAACGGCAAAAGGCAAAAGGCGGAAGGCAAACGGCAAAAGGCAAAAGGCGGAAGGCAAACGGCAAAAGGCAAAAGGCGGAAGGCAAACGGCAAAAGGCAAAAGGCGGAAGGCAAACGGCAAAAGGCAAAAGGCGGAAGGCAAACGGCAAAAGGCAAAAGGCGGAAGGCAAACGGCAAAAGGCAAAAGGCGGAAGGCAAACGGCAAAAGGCAAAAGGCGGAAGGCAAACGGCAAAAGGCAAAAGGCGGAAGGCAAACGGCAAAAGGCAAAAGGCGGAAGGCAAACGGCAAAAGGCAAAAGGCGGAAGGCAAACGGCAAAAGGCAAAAGGCGGAAGGCAAACGGCAAAAGGCAAAAGGCGGAAGGCAAACGGCAAAAGGCAAAAGGCGGAAGGCAAACGGCAAAAGGCAAAAGGCGGAAGGCAAACGGCAAAAGGCAAAAGGCGGAAGGCAAACGGCAAAAGGCAAAAGGCGGAAGGCAAACGGCAAAAGGCAAAAGGCGGAAGGCAAACGGCAAAAGGCAAAAGGCGGAAGGCAAACGGCAAAAGGCAAAAGGCGGAAGGCAAACGGCAAAAGGCAAAAGGCGGAAGGCAAACGGCAAAAGGCAAAAGGCGGAAGGCAAACGGCAAAAGGCAAAAGGCGGAAGGCAAACGGCAAAAGGCAAAAGGCGGAAGGCAAACGGCAAAAGGCAAAAGGCGGAAGGCAAACGGCAAAAGGCAAAAGGCGGAAGGCAAACGGCAAAAGGCAAAAGGCGGAAGGCAAACGGCAAAAGGCAAAAGGCGGAAGGCAAACGGCAAAAGGCAAAAGGCGGAAGGCAAACGGCAAAAGGCAAAAGGCGGAAGGCAAACGGCAAAAGGCAAAAGGCGGAAGGCAAACGGCAAAAGGCAAAAGGCGGAAGGCAAACGGCAAAAGGCAAAAGGCGGAAGGCAAACGGCAAAAGGCAAAAGGCGGAAGGCAAACGGCAAAAGGCAAAAGGCGGAAGGCAAACGGCAAAAGGCAAAAGGCGGAAGGCAAACGGCAAAAGGCAAAAGGCGGAAGGCAAACGGCAAAAGGCAAAAGGCGGAAGGCAAACGGCAAAAGGCAAAAGGCGGAAGGCAAACGGCAAAAGGCAAAAGGCGGAAGGCAAACGGCAAAAGGCAAAAGGCGGAAGGCAAACGGCAAAAGGCAAAAGGCGGAAGGCAAACGGCAAAAGGCAAAAGGCGGAAGGCAAACGGCAAAAGGCAAAAGGCGGAAGGCAAACGGCAAAAGGCAAAAGGCGGAAGGCAAACGGCAAAAGGCAAAAGGCGGAAGGCAAACGGCAAAAGGCAAAAGGCAAATAGAAAATGGCAAAACGCAGAAGGCAAATAGCAAAAGGCAAAAGGCAAAAGGCAAAACGCAAAAGGCAAACGGCAAAAGGCAAAAGGCAAAAGGCAAAAAGCAAAAGGCAAAAGGCAAAGGGAGGCACAAGGCAAAAGGCAAAAGACAAAAGGTAAAATGCAAAAGTCAAAGGGCAAAAGGAAGAATGCAAAAGGCAAAAGGCAAGACGCAAAAGGCAGAAGGCAAAAGGCAAAAGGTAGAAGGAAAAAGCTAAAAGGCAAACGGCAAAAGGCAAAAGCCAAAAGGCAAAAGGAAAAAAGCAAAAGGCAAAAGGCAAAAGGCAAACGGCAAAAGGCAAAAGGCAAAAGGCAAAAGGCAAACAGCCAAAGGATAAAGGCAAAAGGCAAAAAGGCAAAAGGCAAAGGGCAAAGGGTAAAAGGAGGCAATAGGCAAAAGGCAAAAGACAAAAGGCAAAAGGCAAAACGCAAAAGGCAAAAGGCCAAAGGAAGGAGGCAAAAGGCAAAAGGCAAAAGGAAAAGGGCACAAGGCAAAAGGCAAAAGACAAAAGGCAAAACGCAAAAGGCAAAAGGCACAAGGCAAAAGGAAAAAGGCAAAAGGAGGCAAAAGGCAAAAGGCAAAAGGCAAAAGGCAAAAGACAAAAGGCAAAAGGAGGCAAAAGGCAAAAGGCAAATGGCAGAAGGCAATAGGCAAAAGGCAAAAGGCAAAAGGCAAAAGGCAAAAGGTAAAAGTCTAAAGGCAAAAGGCAAAAGGCAAAAGGCAAAGGGCAAACGGCAAAAGGCAAAAGGAAAGATGCAAAAGGCAAAAGGAAAAAGGCAAAGGGCAAAATAAATGCAAAAGGCAAAAGGCAAAAGTCAAAAGGCAAAAGGCAAAGGGCACAAGAGAAAAGGGAAAAGGCAAAAGGAGGCAAAAGACAACCGGCAAAAGGCAAAAGGTAAAGGGCAAAAGGCGAAAGGGAGTAGGGGAAAGGCAAAAGGCAAAAGGCAAAAGGCAAAAGGCAAAAGGCAAAAGGCAAAAGGCAAATGGCAAATGGCAAAAGCCAAAGGCAAAAAGCAAAAGGCAAAAGGCAAAAGGGAGTAGGAGAAAGGCAAAAGGCAAAAGGCAAAAGGCAAAAGGCAAAATGCAAAAGGCGAAAGGCAAAAGGCAAAAGGCATAGGCAAAAAGCAAAAGGCAAAATGAAAAAGGCAAAAGCCAAAAGGCAAAAGGCGAAGGGCAAAAGGCAAAAGGCAAAAATCAAAAGGAAAAAGGCAAAAGGAAAAAGGCAAAAGGCAAAAGGCAAAAGGCAAAAGGCAAAAGGAAAAAGGCAAAAGAAGAAAGGCAAAACGCAAAAAGCAAAAGGAAAAAGGCAAACGGCAAAAGGCAAAATGAAAAAGGGAAAAGGCAAAAGGCAAAAGGCAATAGGCCAAAAGCAAAAGGAAAAAGGCAAAAGGCAAAGGGCAAAAGTCAAAAGGCAAAAGGCAAAAGGCAAAAGGAAAAAGGCAAAAGACAAAAGGCAAAAGGCAAAAGGGAAAAGGCAAAAGGAAAAAGGCACACGGCAAAAGGCAAAAAGAAAAAGGCAAAAGGCAAAAGGCAAAAGGCAAAAGGCAAAAGGGAAAAGGCAAAAGGCAAAAGGCAAAAGGCAAAAGGCAAAGGGCAAAAGGCAAAAGGCAAAAGGCAAAAGGCAAAAGGAAAAAGGCAAAAGGCAAAAGGCAAAAGGCAAAAGGCAAAAGGCAAAAGGATAAAGGCAAAAGGAAAAAGGCAAAAGGGAAAAGGAAAAAGGGAAAAGGCAAAAGGTAAAACGCAAGAGACAAAAGGTAAAAAGCAAAAGGCAAAAGGCAAAAGGCAAAAGGCAAAAGGCAAAAGCCTGAAGCCAAAAGGCAAAAGGCAAAATTCAAATGTCAAAAGGTAAAAGGCAATAGGAAAAGGGCATAACGCAAAAGGCATAAGGCAAAAGGCAAAAGGCAAAAGGCGAAAGGGAAAAGGCAAAAGGCAAAAAGAAAAAGGCAAAAGGCAAAAGGCAAAAGGCAAAAAGGAAAAGGCAAAAGGCAAAGGCAAAAGGCAAAAGGAAAAAGGCAAAAAGCAAAAGGAAATATGCAAAAGGAAAAAGGAAACAGGCAAAAGGCAAAAGGCAAAAAGGCAAACGGCAAAAGGCAAAGGGCAAAAGGCAAAAGGCAAAAGGCAAAAGGCAAACGGCAAAAGGCAAAAGGCAAAAGGCGAAAGGGAAAAGGCAAAAGGCAAAAGGCAAGAGGCTAAAGGCAAAAGGCAAAAGGCAAACGGCAAAAGGCAAAACGCAAAAGGCAAAAGGAGGCAAAAGGCAAAAGGCAAAAGGCAAAAGGCAAAAGGCAAAAGGCAAAAGGCAAAAGACAAAAGCCAAAAGGCAAAAGGCAAAAGGCAAAAGGAAGAAGGCAAAAAGCAAAAGACAAAAGGCAAAAGGCAAGAGGCAAAAGGCAAAAGGAAGAAGGCAAAAGGCAAAAGGAGGCAAAAGGCCAAACGCAAAAGGCAAAAGGCAAAGGCAAAAGGTAAAAGGCAAAAGGCAAAAGGCAAAAGGAGGCAAAAAGGCAAAAGGCAAGGAAAAAGGCAACAAGAAAAAGGCAAAAGCCAAAAAGCAAAAGGCAAAAGGAAGAAGGCAAAAGGCAAAAGGCAAACAGCAAAAGGCAAAAGGCAAAACGCAAAAGGATAACAGCAAAAGGAAAAAGGCAAAAGGCAAAAGGCAAAAAGCAAAAGGAGGCAAAAGGCAAAAGGCAAAAGACAAAAGGCAAAACGCAAAACGCAAAAGGCAAAAGGCAAAAGGACAAAGGCAAAAGGCTAAAGGGAAAAGGCAAAAGGCAGAAGGCAAAACGCAAAAGACAAAACGCAAAATTCAAAAAGGAAAAGGCACAAGGCAAAAGGCAAAAGGCAAAAGGAGGCAAAAGGCAAAAGACAAATGGCAACAGGCAAAAGGCAAAAGGAAAAGGGCACAAGGCAAAAGGCAAAAGACAAAAGGCAAAACGCAAAAGGCAAAAGGCACAAGGCAAAAGGAAAAAGGCAAAAGGAGGCAAAAGGCAAAAGGCAAAAGGCAAAAGGCTAAAGGCAAAAGGCAAAAGGCAAAAGGCAAAAGGAGGCAAAAGGCAAAAGACAAATGGCAACAGGCAAAAGGCAAAAGGAAAAGGGCACAAGGCAAAAGGCAAAAGACAAAAGGCAAAACGCAAAACGCAAAAGGCAAAAGGCAAAAGGACAAAGGCAAAAGGCAAAAGGGAAAAGGCAAAAGGCAGAAGGCAAAACGCAAAAGACAAAACGCAAAAGTCAAAAAGGAAAAGGCACAAGGCAAAAGGCAAAAGGCAAAAGGAGGCAAAAGGCAAAAGACAAATGGCAACAGGCAAAAGGCAAAAGGAAAAGGGCACAAGGCAAAAGGCAAAAGACAAAAGGCAAAACGCAAAACGCAAAAGGCAAAAGGCAAAAGGACAAAGGCAAAAGGCAAAAGGGAAAAGGCAAAAGGCAGAAGGCAAAACGCAAAAGACAAAACGCAAAAGTCAAAAAGGAAAAGGCACAAGGCAAAAGGCAAAAGGCAAAAGGAGGCAAAAGGCAAAAGACAAATGGCAACAGGCAAAAGGCAAAAGGAAAAGGGCACAAGGCAAAAGGCAAAAGACAAAAGGCAAAACGCAAAACGCAAAAGGCAAAAGGCAAAAGGACAAAGGCAAAAGGCAAAAGGGAAAAGGCAAAAGGCAGAAGGCAAAACGCAAAAGACAAAACGCAAAAGTCAAAAAGGAAAAGGCACAAGGCAAAAGGCAAAAGGCAAAAGGAGGCAAAAGGCAAAAGACAAATGGCAACAGGCAAAAGGCAAAAGGAAAAGGGCACAAGGCAAAAGGCAAAAGACAAAAGGCAAAACGCAAAACGCAAAAGGCAAAAGGCAAAAGGACAAAGGCAAAAGGCAAAAGGGAAAAGGCAAAAGGCAGAAGGCAAAACGCAAAAGACAAAACGCAAAAGTCAAAAAGGAAAAGGCACAAGGCAAAAGGCAAAAGGCAAAAGGAGGCAAAAGGCAAAAGACAAATGGCAACAGGCAAAAGGCAAAAGGAAAAGGGCACAAGGCAAAAGGCAAAAGACAAAAGGCAAAACGCAAAACGCAAAAGGCAAAAGGCAAAAGGACAAAGGCAAAAGGCAAAAGGGAAAAGGCAAAAGGCAGAAGGCAAAACGCAAAAGACAAAACGCAAAAGTCAAAAAGGAAAAGGCACAAGGCAAAAGGCAAAAGGCAAAAGGAGGCAAAAGGCAAAAGACAAATGGCAACAGGCAAAAGGCAAAAGGAAAAGGGCACAAGGCAAAAGGCAAAAGACAAAAGGCAAAACGCAAAACGCAAAAGGCAAAAGGCAAAAGGACAAAGGCAAAAGGCAAAAGGGAAAAGGCAAAAGGCAGAAGGCAAAACGCAAAAGACAAAACGCAAAAGTCAAAAAGGAAAAGGCACAAGGCAAAAGGCAAAAGGCAAAAGGAGGCAAAAGGCAAAAGACAAATGGCAACAGGCAAAAGGCAAAAGGAAAAGGGCACAAGGCAAAAGGCAAAAGACAAAAGGCAAAACGCAAAACGCAAAAGGCAAAAGGCAAAAGGACAAAGGCAAAAGGCAAAAGGGAAAAGGCAAAAGGCAGAAGGCAAAACGCAAAAGACAAAACGCAAAAGTCAAAAAGGAAAAGGCACAAGGCAAAAGGCAAAAGGCAAAAGGAGGCAAAAGGCAAAAGACAAATGGCAACAGGCAAAAGGCAAAAGGAAAAGGGCACAAGGCAAAAGGCAAAAGACAAAAGGCAAAACGCAAAACGCAAAAGGCAAAAGGCAAAAGGACAAAGGCAAAAGGCAAAAGGGAAAAGGCAAAAGGCAGAAGGCAAAACGCAAAAGACAAAACGCAAAAGTCAAAAAGGAAAAGGCACAAGGCAAAAGGCAAAAGGCAAAAGGAGGCAAAAGGCAAAAGACAAATGGCAACAGGCAAAAGGCAAAAGGAAAAGGGCACAAGGCAAAAGGCAAAAGACAAAAGGCAAAACGCAAAACGCAAAAGGCAAAAGGCAAAAGGACAAAGGCAAAAGGCAAAAGGGAAAAGGCAAAAGGCAGAAGGCAAAACGCAAAAGACAAAACGCAAAAGTCAAAAAGGAAAAGGCACAAGGCAAAAGGCAAAAGGCAAAAGGAGGCAAAAGGCAAAAGACAAATGGCAACAGGCAAAAGGCAAAAGGAAAAGGGCACAAGGCAAAAGGCAAAAGACAAAAGGCAAAACGCAAAACGCAAAAGGCAAAAGGCAAAAGGACAAAGGCAAAAGGCAAAAGGGAAAAGGCAAAAGGCAGAAGGCAAAACGCAAAAGACAAAACGCAAAAGTCAAAAAGGAAAAGGCACAAGGCAAAAGGCAAAAGGCAAAAGGAGGCAAAAGGCAAAAGACAAATGGCAACAGGCAAAAGGCAAAAGGAAAAGGGCACAAGGCAAAAGGCAAAAGACAAAAGGCAAAACGCAAAACGCAAAAGGCAAAAGGCAAAAGGACAAAGGCAAAAGGCAAAAGGGAAAAGGCAAAAGGCAGAAGGCAAAACGCAAAAGACAAAACGCAAAAGTCAAAAAGGAAAAGGCACAAGGCAAAAGGCAAAAGGCAAAAGGAGGCAAAAAGGCAAAAGGCAAGGAAAAGGGCAACAAGAAAAAGGCAAAAGCCAAAAAGCAAAAGGCAAAAGGAAGAAGGCAAAAGGCAAAAGGAGGCAAAAGGCCAAACGCAAAAGGCAAAAGGCAAAGGCAAAAGGTAAAAGGCAAAAGGCAAAAGGCAAAAGGCAAAAGGAGGCAAAAAGGCAAAAGGCAAGGAAAAAGGCAACAAGAAAAAGGCAAAGGCCAAAAAGCAAAAGGCAAAAGGCAGAAGGCAAAAGGCAAAAGGCAAACAGCAAAAGGCAAAAGGCAAAACGCAAAAGGATAAGAGCAAAAGGAAAAAGGCAAAAGGCAAAAGGCAAAAAGCAAAAGGAGGCAAAAGGCAAAAGGCAAAAGACAAAAGGCAAAACGCAAAACGCAAAAGGCAAAAGGCAAAAGGACAAAGGCAAAAGGCTTAAGGGAAAAGGCAAAAGGCAGAAGGCAAAACGCAAAAGACAAAACGCAAAATTCAAAAAGGAAAAGGCACAAGGCAAAAGGCAAAAGGCAAAAGGAGGCAAAAGGCAAAAGGCAAATGGCAACAGGCAGAAGGCAAAAGGCAAATGGCAAAAGGCAAAAGGTAAAAGTCATTAGGCAAAAGGCAAAAGGTAAAAGTCATAAGGCAAAAGGCAAAAGGCAAAAGGCAAAAGGCAAAAGGCAAAAGGCAAAAGGCAAAAGACAAAAGGAAAAAGGCAAAATGCAAAAAGGCCAAAGGCAAACGGCAAATGGCAAAAGACAAAAGGCAGAGAGAGGCAAAAGTCAAATGGCAGAAGGCAAAAGGCAAAAGGCAAAAGGCAAAAGGCAAAGGGAAAAAGGCAAAAGGTAAAAGTCAAAAGGCAAAAGGCAAACAGGCAAAAGGCAAAAGGCAAAAGGCAAAAGGCAAAACGCAAAAGGCAAAAGGCAAAAGGCAAAAGGCAAAACGCAAAAGGCAAACAGCACAAGGAAATAGGCAAACGGCAAAAGGCAAAAGGCAAAAGGCAAAAGGAGGCAAAAGGCAAAAGGCAAAAGGCAAAAGGCAAGAGGCAAAAGGTAAAAGGCAAAAGGCAAAAGGCAAAAGGTAAAAGGCAAAAAGCAAAAGTCACAAGGCAAAAGGCAGAAGGCAAAAGGCAAAAGGCAAAAGGCATACAGCAAAAGGCAAAAGGCAAAACGCAAAAGGCAAACAGCACAAGGAAATAGGCAAACGGCAAAAGGCAAAAGGCAAAAGGCAAAAGGAGGCAAAAGGCAAAAGGCAAAAGGCAAAAGGCAAGAGGCAAAAGGTAAAAGGCAAAAGGCAAAAGGCAAAAGGTAAAAGGCAAAAAGCAAAAGTCACAAGGCAAAAGGCAGAAGGCAAAAGGCAAAAGGCAAAAGGCATACAGCAAAAGGCAAAAGGCAAAACGCAAAAGGCAAACAGCACAAGGAAATAGGCAAACGGCAAAAGGCAAAAGGCAAAAGGCAAAAGGAGGCAAAAGGCAAAAGGCAAAAGGCAAAAGGCAAGAGGCAAAAGGTAAAAGGCAAAAGGCAAAAGGCAAAAGGTAAAAGGCAAAAAGCAAAAGTCACAAGGCAAAAGGCAGAAGGCAAAAGGCAAAAGGCAAAAGGCATACAGCAAAAGGCAAAAGGCAAAACGCAAAAGGCAAACAGCACAAGGAAATAGGCAAACGGCAAAAGGCAAAAGGCAAAAGGCAAAAGGAGAAAGGCAAAAGGCGAAAGGGAAAAGGCAAGAGGCAAAAGGCAAAAGGCAAAAGGCAAAAGGAAGAAGGCAAAAGGCAAAAGGCAAAAGGCAGAAGGCAAAAGGCAAAAGGCAAAAGGCATACAGCAAAAGGCAAAAGGCAAAACGCAAAAGGCAAACAGCAAAAGGAAATAGGCAAACGGCAAAAGGCAAAAGGCAAAAGGCAAAAGGAGGCAAAAGGCAAAAGGCAAAAGACAGCAGGCAAAGAGCAAAAGGCAAAACGCAAAAGGTAAAAGGCAGAAGGACAAAGGCAAAAGGCAAAAGGGGAAAGGCAAAAGGCACAAGGCAAAAGGAAAAAGACAAAACGCAAAAGGCAAAAGGCAAAAGGCAGAAGAAAAAACGCAAAAGGAGGAAAAAGGCAAAAGGCAAAAGGCAAAAGGCAAAGGGCAAAAGGCAAGAGGCAAAAGGAAAAAAGGCAAAAGTAGGCTAAAGGCAAACGGCAAAAGGCAAAAGGCAAAAGGCAAAAGGCAAAGGGCAAAAGGCAAGAGGCAAAAGGAAAAAAGGCAAAAGTAGGCTAAAGGCAAACGGCAAAAGGCAAAAGGCAAATGGCAAAAGGCAAAAGGCAAAAGGCAAAAGGCAAAAAGCAAAAGGCAAAAGATAAAAGGCAAAAGGAAGAAGGCAAAAGCCAAAAGACAAAAGGCAAAAGTCAAAAGGCAGAAGGCAAAAGGCAAAAGGCACACAGAAAAAGGCAAAAGGCAAAACGCAAAAGGCAAACAGCAAAAGGAAAAAGGCAAAGGGCAAAAGGCAAAAGGCAGAAGGCAAAAGGAGGCAAAAGGCAAAAGGAAAATGACAAAAGGGAAAAGGCAAAACGCAAAAGGCAAAAGGCAAAAGGACGAAGGCAGAAGGCAAAAGGGAAAAGCCAAAAGGCAGAAGGCAAAAGGCAAAAGACAAAACGCAAAAGGAAAAAAGCAAAAGGCACAATGGAAAAGGCATAAGGCAAAAGAAGGCAAAAGGCAAAAGGCAAACTGCAAAAGGCAAAAGGCAAAAGGCAAAAGGCAAAAGGAGGCAAAAGGCAAAAGGCAAAAGGCAAAATGCAAAAGGCAGAAGGCAAAAGGCAAAAGGTAAAAGGCAAAAGGCAAAAGGCAAAGGGCAAACGGCAAAGGGCAAAAGTCAAAAGGCAAAAGGCAAAAGGTAAAAGGAAAAAGGCAAACGGCGAAAGGCACAAGGCAAAATGCAAGCGGCAAAAGGCAAAAGGCAAAAGGCAAAAGGCAAAAGGCAAAAGGCAAAAGGCAAAAGAAGGCAAAACGCAAAAGGCAAAAGGCAAACGGCAAAAGGCAAAGGGAAAAAGGCAAAAGGCAAAATGCAAAAGGAAAAAGGAAAAAGGCAAGAGGCAAAAGGAGGCAAAAGGCAAAAGGCAAAAGAAGGCAAAACGCAAAAGGCAAAAGGCAAAATGCAAAAGGCAAAAGGAAAAAGGAAAAAGGCAAGAGGCAAAAGGAGGCAAAAGGCAAAAGGCAAAAGAAGGCAAAACGCAAAAGGCAAAAGGCAAAATGCAAAAGGCAAAAGGAAAAAGGAAAAAGGCAAGAGGCAAAAGGAGGCAAAAGGCAAAAGGCAAAAGAAGGCAAAACGCAAAAGGCAAAAGGCAAAATGCAAAAGGCAAAAGGAAAAAGGAAAAAGGCAAGAGGCAAAAGGAGGCAAAAGGCAAAAGGCAAAAGAAGGCAAAACGCAAAAGGCAAAAGGCAAAATGCAAAAGGCAAAAGGAAAAAGGAAAAAGGCAAGAGGCAAAAGGAGGCAAAAGGCAAAAGGCAAAAGAAGGCAAAACGCAAAAGGCAAAAGGCAAAATGCAAAAGGCAAAAGGAAAAAGGAAAAAGGCAAGAGGCAAAAGGAGGCAAAAGGCAAAAGGCAAAAGAAGGCAAAACGCAAAAGGCAAAAGGCAAAATGCAAAAGGCAAAAGGAAAAAGGAAAAAGGCAAGAGGCAAAAGGAGGCAAAAGGCAAAAGGCAAAAGAAGGCAAAACGCAAAAGGCAAAAGGCAAAAGGAAAAATGCAAAAGGCAAAAGGCAAAAGGCAAAAGGAGGCTAAAGGCAAAAGGCAAAAGGCAAAAGGCAAAAGGCAAAAGGCAATAGCTAAAAGGCAAAGGGCAAAAAGCAAACGCCAAAAGGCAAAAGGCAAAAGGCAAAAGGCAGAAGGCGAAAGGCGAAAGGCAAACAGCAAAACGCAAAAGGCAAAACGCAAAAGGCAAACAGCAAAAGGAAAAAGGCAAAAGGCAAAATGCAAAAGGAAAACGGCAAAAGGAGGCAAAAGTTAAAAGGCAAAAGACAAAAGGAAAAAGGCAAAACGCAGAAGGCAAAAGGCAAAAGGACGAAGGCAAAGGGCAAAAGGGAAAAGGCAAAAGGCACAAGGCAAAAGGCAACTGACAAAACGCAAAAGACAAAAGGCATAAGGCACAAGGCAAAAGGCATAAGGCAAAAGGAGGCAAAAGGCAAAAGGCAAAAGGAAAAAGGCAAAAGGCAAAAGGCAAAAGGCAAAAGGAAGCAAAGGGCGAAAGGCAAAAGGCAAAAGGCAGAAGTCAGAAGGCAAAAGGCAAAAGGCAAAAGACAAAAGGCAATAGCTAAAAGTCAAAAGGCAAAAGGCAAAAGGCAAAATGCAAAAAGCAAAAGGCAAAAGGCAATAAGGCAAAAGGCGAAAGGCAACAGGCAAAATGCAAAAGACAAAAGGCAAAAGGCAAAATCAAAAGGCAAAACGCAAAAGGCAAAAGGAAAAAGGCTAAAGGCAAAAAGGCCAAAGGCAAACGGCAAAAGGCAAAAGGCAGAGGGAGGAAAAAGGCAAACGGCAAAAGGCAAAAGGCAAAAGGCAAAAGGCAAAGGGCAAAAGGCAAAAGGTAAAAGTCAAAAGGCAAAAGGCAAAAGGCAGAAGGCAAAAGGCAAAAGGCAAAAGGCAAAAAGCAAAAGGCAAAAGGCAAAAGGCAAAAGGAAAAAGGCAAAAGGGTAAAGGCAAAAGGCAAAAGGCAAAAGTCCAACGGCAAAAGGCAAAAGGTAAAAGGCAAAAGGAAAAAGGCAAAAGGGTAAAGGCAAAAGGCAAAAGGCAAAAGTCCAACGGCAAAAGGCAAAAGGTAAAAGGCAAAAGGAAAAAGGCAAAAGGGTAAAGGCAAAAGGCAAAAGGCAAAAGTCCAACGGCAAAAGGCAAAAGGTAAAAGGCAAAAGGAAAAAGGCAAAAGGGTAAAGGCAAAAGGCAAAAGGCAAAAGTCCAACGGCAAAAGGCAAAAGGTAAAAGGCAAAAGGAAAAAGGCAAAAGGGTAAAGGCAAAAGGCAAAAGGCAAAAGTCCAACGGCAAAAGGCAAAAGGTAAAAGGCAAAAGGAAAAAGGCAAAAGGGTAAAGGCAAAAGGCAAAAGGCAAAAGTCCAACGGCAAAAGGCAAAAGGTAAAAGGCAAAAGGAAAAAGGCAAAAGGGTAAAGGCAAAAGGCAAAAGGCAAAAGTCCAACGGCAAAAGGCAAAAGGTAAAAGGCAAAAGGAAAAAGGCAAAAGGGTAAAGGCAAAAGGCAAAAGGCAAAAGTCCAACGGCAAAAGGCAAAAGGTAAAAGGCAAAAGGAAAAAGGCAAAAGGGTAAAGGCAAAAGGCAAAAGGCAAAAGTCCAACGGCAAAAGGCAAAAGGTAAAAGGCAAAAGGAAAAAGGCAAAAGGGTAAAGGCAAAAGGCAAAAGGCAAAAGTCCAACGGCAAAAGGCAAAAGGTAAAAGGCAAAAGGAAAAAGGCAAAAGGGTAAAGGCAAAAGGCAAAAGGCAAAAGTCCAACGGCAAAAGGCAAAAGGTAAAAGGCAAAAGGAAAAAGGCAAAAGGGTAAAGGCAAAAGGCAAAAGGCAAAAGTCCAACGGCAAAAGGCAAAAGGTAAAAGGCAAAAGGAAAAAGGCAAAAGGGTAAAGGCAAAAGGCAAAAGGCAAAAGTCCAACGGCAAAAGGCAAAAGGTAAAAGGCAAAAGGAAAAAGGCAAAAGGGTAAAGGCAAAAGGCAAAAGGCAAAAGTCCAACGGCAAAAGGCAAAAGGTAAAAGGCAAAAGGAAAAAGGCAAAAGGGTAAAGGCAAAAGGCAAAAGGCAAAAGTCCAACGGCAAAAGGCAAAAGGTAAAAGGCAAAAGGAAAAAGGCAAAAGGGTAAAGGCAAAAGGCAAAAGGCAAAAGTCCAACGGCAAAAGGCAAAAGGTAAAAGGCAAAAGGAAAAAGGCAAAAGGGTAAAGGCAAAAGGCAAAAGGCAAAAGTCCAACGGCAAAAGGCAAAAGGTAAAAGGCAAAAGGAAAAAGGCAAAAGGGTAAAGGCAAAAGGCAAAAGGCAAAAGTCCAACGGCAAAAGGCAAAAGGTAAAAGGCAAAAGGAAAAAGGCAAAAGGGTAAAGGCAAAAGGCAAAAGGCAAAAGTCCAACGGCAAAAGGCAAAAGGTAAAAGGCAAAAGGAAAAAGGCAAAACGAGGCAAAAGGCAAAAGGCAAAAGGCAAAAGGCAAAGGGCAAAAAGCAAAAGGCAAAAGGCAAAAGGCAAAAGGCAAAAGGCAAAAGGCAAAAGGCAAAAGTAAGAAGGCAAAAGGAAAAATGGAAAAGGCAAAAGGCAGAAGGGAAAAGGCAAAAGACAAAAGGCAAAAGCTAAAAGGAAAAAGGCACAAGGCAAAAGGCAAAAGGCCAAAGGAGGCAAAAGGTAAAAGGCAAAAGGCAAAAGGCAAAAGGCAAAAGGCAAAAGGCAAAAGGCAAAAGGTAAAAGTCAAAAGGCAAAAGGCAAAAGGCAAAAGGCAAAGGGCAAAAGGCAAAAGGCAAAAGGAAAAATGCCACACTGTGCCACTACGTATTGAAGTTATCTTTCCTTTCTAGTCTAAGCATATGGTTCACAAACCATTGTCTGTCCCTTTGACCATTCGTGACAGTGGACTTCTTCGGTTATAGTCTGTGACATATTCATCCTTTGGTTGGTCAGTGTGCATGCTAGCCACACCGTGCCACTACTTGTTGAAGTACTTCGTACTTCCTAGTTTATGAATAGTGTTCCGAACCCATTGTTTCCCCCTCCGATTATTTGTGACTCATGTGATGAGTTTTCAATGTTGACCACACACTGTGAAATTTGTTTGGTCATGGTTTGTGACATATGCCTACTTTGGTTTGTCGCTGTACATGGGTACCATGCCATGTCACTACGTATTGAATGTTTTTGTGCTTTCTAGTCAATAGCTAGTGTTCCCAAACCAATGTTACCCCCCTTTGACTATCTATGACTCGTGCATATTAGCCACATCATGCCCCTACATATTGAATTTATTTGTCCTTTCTAGTCCATGCATATGGTTCCCAAACCATTGTCTCTCCCTCTGACCGTTTGTGACTCGTGTTATGAGTTGTCAAGGTTGACAACACACAGTGGAGTTCTTCGGTCATAGTTAGTGACGTATTCATCATTTGGTTGGTCACCGTGCACGTTAGCCACACCGTGCCACTACTTATTGAAGTTCTTCGTTCTTGCTAGTTGACAACTAGTATTCCTAGCCCATTGTTTTCCCCCTCTGACCATTTGTGACTCGTGTGATGAGTTTTCAACATTGACCACACACAGTGAAATTCGTTTGGGCATGGTTACTGACATATTCCTACTTTGGTTTGTCACTGTACATGGTTACAACGCCGTGTCACTACGTATTGAAGGTATTTGTGCTTGCTACTCCATGACTAGTATTCACAAACCATTGTCTTCCAATCTGACCATTCGTGACTCGTGTTATGAGTTGTCAAAGTTTACCACACTTAGTGACATTATTTGGTCATGGTCAGTGACATATGCCTACTTTGGTTGGTCATCGTGCATGGTACCCACACCGTGCCACAACGTATTGAAGGTCCTTGTGCTTGCTAGTTGACACCTCGTGTTCCCAAACCATTTTCTCCCCCTCTGACCGTTTGTGACTCCTATGATGAGTTGTCAACGCTGACCGCACACAGCAGATTTCGTTGGTCAAAGGTGTTACATATGCCTTCTTTGGTCGGTCATTGTGCTTGGTAGGTACACCGTACTTATACTGATTGAAGGCCGCTGTACTTGCTACTTAAGAACTGATATTCACTGACCATTGTTTCCCCGTCTGACCGCTTGTGACTTGTGTTATGGTTGGTGAATGTTGACCACTAGTATTGAAATTCTTTCATCATGGTCAGTGACATATGCCAAGTTTGGTTGTTTGGTGTGCATAGTAGCCACACTGTGCCATTGCGTATTGAAGTTCTTTGTCCTTTCTGGTCGATACATAGGGTTCCCAAACCATTGTCTCTCCCTCTCACCATTTGTGACTCGTGTTATGAGTTGTCAATGTTGACCAAACATGGTCGGCATCTTTGGTCATAGTCAGTGAAGTGTGCATCATTTGGTTGGTCAATGTGCACGCTAGCCACACCGTGCCACTACTTGTTTAAAATCTTTCTACTTGCTAGCTGATAACTAGTGTTTCCAACGCATGGTTTCCCCCACTGACAATTTGTGACTTGTGCTATGATTTTTCAACATTGACCACACACTGTGAAATCCGTTTGGTCATGGTTAGTGACATATGCCTACTTTGGCTTGTCCCTGTACATGGTTACCACGCGATGTCACTACATATTGAAGGTAGTTGTGCTTTCTAGTTAATAGCCTGTGTTCCCAAACCATTGTTACCCCCCTTTGACTATATCTGACTCGTGTTGTTAGTTGTCAACGCTGACGACATGAAGTGAAATGTGTTGGTCATGGTCAGTGACGCATGCATACTTTGGTTGGTCACTGTGCATGGTACCCACGCAGTGCCACTACATATTGAAGGTATTTGTACTTTCTACTTGATAACTAGTATTCACAAACCATTGTCTTCCACTCTAACCATTCGTGACTCGTGTTATGAATCGTCAAAGTTTACCACACTTAGTGAAATTATTTGGTCATTATGAAATTATTTGGTCCGTGACATATGCCTACTTTGGGTGGTCATCGTGCATGGTATCCACACCGTACCACAACGTATTGGAGGTCCTTGTGCTTGCTATTCAATACCTGGTGTTCCCAAACCATTGTCTCCCCATCTGACCATTTGTGAGTGTAAGTGCGTGTAAGTGTGTGTAAGTGCATGTAAGTGCGTGTAAGTGGGTGTAAGTGCGCGTAAGTGCGTGTAAGTACGTGTAAGTGCCTGTAAGTATGTGTAAGTGCGTGTAAGTGCGTGTAAGTACGTGTAAGTGCGTGTAAGTGCGTGTAAGTGCATGTAAGTGCATGTTAGTGTATGTACATGCGTATAAGTGTGTGTGAGGGTGTGTAAGTGCGTGTCAGTGTGTGTAAGTGCATGTAAGTGTGTGTCAGTATGGGTCAGTGTGTGTAAGTGCGTGTAAGTACGTGTAAGTGAGTGTAAGTTTGTGAAAGTGCGTGCAAGTTCGTGTAAGTATGTGTAACTGCGTGTAAGTGCATGTAAGTGCATTTAGGTGCGTGTAAGTGTGTGCAAGTGTATGTAAGTGTGTATAAGTACGTGCAAGTGCTTGGAAGTGCGTGTAAGTGCGTGAAAGTGCGTGTAAGTGGGTGTTAGTACGTGTAAGTACGTGTAAGCATGTGTAAGTGCGTGTAAGTTTGTGTAAGTGAGTGTAAGTGTGCAGAAGTGTGTGTAAGTGCGTATAAGTACGTGTAAGTGTGTGTAATTGTGTGTACGTGCGTGTAAGTGCGTACAAGTTGGTGTAAGTATGGGTACGTACGTGTAAGTGCCAGTAAGTGCATATAAGTGCGTGTAAGTGTGTGTAAATGTGTGTATATGTGTGTAAGTGCGTGTCAGTGCATGTAAGTGGGTGCAAGTTGGTGTAAGTGCGGGTAAGTGCGTGTAAGAGCGTGTAAGCATGTGTAAGTGCGTGTTAGTGCGTGTACGTTTATTGTAAGTACGTGTAAGTGCATGTATGTACATGTACGTGCGTGTAAGTGCGTTTAGGTTCGTGTAAGTACGTGTAAGTGCATGTAAGTATGTATAAGTGCTTGTAAGTGTATGTAAGCACGTGCAAGTATGTGCAAGTGCGTGGTTGCATATAAGTGTATGTAAGCACGTGTAAGTGCGTGTAAGTTTGTGTAAGTGTATGTAAGTACGTGTAAGTGCATGCAAGTTTGTGTAAGTGGGTGTAAGTGTGTGTAAGCGCGTGTCACTGTGTGTAATTACGTGTAAGTGTGTGTAAGTGTGTGTCAGTGCGTGTAAGTATATGCAAGTACGTGCAAGTGCGTGTAAGTGCGTGAAAGTGCGTATAAGTGCGTGTAAGTATGTGTAAGTGTGTGTAAGTGCGTGTAAGTGCATGTAAGTGTATGTTAGTATATGTAAGCTCGTGTAAATGTGTGTAAGTACGTGCGAGTGTGCGTAAGTGTGTGTAAGTGTGTGTAAGTGCGTGTAAGTGCGTGTAAGTACGTGTAAGTGCGTGTAAGTGCGTGTAAGTACGTGTAAGTGCGTGTAAGTGCGTGTAAGTACGTGTAAGTGCGTGTAAGTGCGTGTAAGTACGTGTAAGTGCGTGTAAGTGCGTGTAAGTACGTGTAAGTGCGTGTAAGTGCGTGTAAGTACGTGTAAGTGCGTGTAAGTGCGTGTAAGTACGTGTAAGTGCGTGTAAGTGCGTGTAAGTACGTGTAAGTGCGTGTAAGTGCGTGTAAGTGCGTGAAAGTGCGTATAAGTGCGTGTAAGTATGTGTAAGTGTGTGTAAGTGCGTGTAAGTGCATGTAAGTGTATGTTAGTATATGTAAGCTCGTGTAAATGTGTGTAAGTACGTGCGAGTGTGCGTAAGTGTGTGTAAGTGTGTGTAAGTGCATGTAATTGTAAGTGTGTGTAAGTGTATGGAAGTGTGTACAAGTATGTGCAAGTGCGCGAAAGTGCGTGTAAGCACGTGTAAGTTTGTGTATGTGTATGTATGTACGTGTAAGTATGTGTAAGTGCGTGTAAGTGTGTGTAAGTACGTGCGAGTGTGCGTAAGTGTGTGTAAGTGTGTGTAAGTGCATGTAATTGTAAGTGTGTGTAAGTGTATGGAAGTGTGTACAAGTATGTGCAAGTGCGCGAAAGTGCGTGTAAGCACGTGTAAGTTTGTGTATGTGTATGTATGTACGTGTAAGTTTGTGTAAGTCCTTGAAAGTTCGTGTAAGTGCGTGTAAGTGTGTGTAAGTACGTGTAAGTGTGTGTAAGTACGTGTTACTGCATATAAGTGTGTGTAAGTATGTGTAAGTGCGTGTAAGTATGTGTACGTACCTGTGAGTGCAAGTAAGTGTATGTAAGTGGGTATAACTGCTTGTAAGTGCAAATGAGTGTGTGTAAATACGTGTATGTGAATGTAAGTACGTGTAAGTGCGTGTGAGTATGTGTAAGCTTGTGTAAGTACGTGTTTGTGCATGTAAGTACATGTAAGTACGTGTAAGTGTGTGCAGGTATGAGTAAGTACGTATAAGTGTGTGTAAGTATGTGTAAGTGCATGTAAGTGCGGGTAAGTATGTGTAAGTGCGTGTAAGTGCGTGTAAGTGTGTGTAAGCGCGTGTAAGTATGTGTATGTGTGAAAATGTGCATGTAAGTGTGTGTACGTATGTGTATGTGCGTGTAAGTACATGTAAGTGCATGTAAGTATGTTTAAGTGCGTGTAAGTGCGTGTAAGTACGTGTAAGTGCGTGTACGTTTATGTAAGTACATGTAAATGCTTGTAAGTGCGTGTAAGTGTGTGTAAGTGTGTGTCAATGTGTGTAAGTGCGTGTTAGTGTGTGTACGTGCGTGAAGGTGCGTGTAAGTGCATATACGTGCGTGTAAGTACGTGTAAGTACGTGTAGATACATGTTAGTTTGTATAAATGCGTGTAAGTGCGTGTAAGTGCGTGTAATAGAGTGTAAGGGCATGAAAACACGTGTAAGTGCATGGAAGTACGTGTACGTGCGTGTAAGTACGTGAAAGTGTGTGTAATTGTGTGTAAGTGCGTGTACGACCGTGTAAGTACGTGTAAGTACGTGTAAGTGCATGTAAGTGCGTGAATGTACGTGTAAGTGTGTGCAAGTGCGTGTAAGTATGTGAAAGTGCATGTAAGTATGTGTAAGTGTGTGTAAGTAGTTGCAAGTGCGTGTAAGTACGTGTAAGTGTGTGTTAGTGCGTGTAAGTTTGTGTAAAGGCGTATAAGTTTGTGTAAGAGCGTTTAATCATGTGTAAGTGTGTATAAGAATGCGTAAGTGCCTGTAAGTACGTATAGGTGCGTGTAAGTGCGTGTAAGTGTGTGTAAGTGCGTGTAAGTGCGTGTAAGTGCGTGTAAGTTCCTGTAAGTGCCTGTTAGTGCATATATGTGCATGTAAGGGCATGTAAGTGCGTGTAAGTATGTGTAAGTGTGTGAAAGTACGTGTAAGTCCATGTAAGCATGTGTAAGTGCGTATAAGTGTGTGTAAGTACGTGTAAGTGCATGCAAATGCATGTAAGTGCGTGTAAGTGCGTGTGAGTGCGTATACGTGCATGTAAGTGTGTGTAAGAGTATTTAAGTGCATGTCAGTGTATGTAAGTGTGTGTACATTTGTATTGGTGCGTGTAAATTCATAGAAGTGCATTTAAGTGTATGTAAGTGCGGGTGCAAGTGCGTGTAAGTCAATGTAAGTGCGTGTATGTGTGTGTAAGTACGTGTAAGTGCATGTAAGTGCGTCCAAGTGCGTGTAAGTGCGTGTAGGTGCATATTAGTTTGTGTAAATGCATGTTAGTGTGTGTAAGTGCGTATAATTGCGTGTAATAGCGTGTAAGTGCATGTGAGTGCGTGCAAGTGTGTGCAAGTGGATGTAAGTGTGTGAAAGTGCGTGTACGTGTGTATAAGTACATGAAAGTGCGTGTAAATGCGTGTAAGTGTGTGTAAGTGTGCATAAGTGCATTTAAGTGCGTGTGAATGCATGTAAGTACATGAAAGTACATGGAAGTGTGTGTAAGTACGTGTAAGTGCGTGTAAGTGCAGGTAAGTACGTGTAAGTGTGTGTAAGTGCGTATAATTGCGTGTAAGAGCGTGTAAGTGCATGTGAGTGCGTGCAAGTGTGTGCAAGTGGATGTAAGTGTGTGAAAGTGCGTGTACGTGTGTATAAGTACATGAAAGTGCGTGTAAATGCGTGTAAGTGTGTGTAAGTGTGCATAAGTGCATTTAAGTGCGTGTGAATGCATGTAAGTACATGAAAGTACATGGAAGTGTGTGTAAGTACGTGTAAGTTTGTGTTAGTATGTGTAAGTGCATGTAAGTGTGTGTAATTGCATGTAAGTGCGTGTGAATGCATGTAAGTACATGAAAGTACATGGAAGTGTGTGTAAGTACGTGTAAGTTTGTGTTAGTATGTGTAAGTGCATGTAAGTGTGTGTAATTGCATGTAAGTGTGTGTTAGTGCGTGTAAATACGTGTAAGTGCGTGTAAGTGCAGGTAAGTACGTGTAAGTGTTTGTAAGTACGTGTAAGTTTGTGTAAGTGCATGTAAGCGGTTTAGGTGCGTGTAAGTGCGTGTAAGTGTGTGTAAGTGTGTGTACGTGTGTGTAAGTGCTTTTAAGTGCGTGTAAGTGCGTGTAAGTGTGTGTTATTGTGTGTAAGTACGTGTAAGTGCGTGTAAGTGCGTGTGAGTGGATGTAAGTGTGCGTAAGTATGTGTAAGTCCGTGTAAGTGCGTGTAAGTATGCGTAAGTACGTGTAAGTTTGTGTAAGTGCGTGTAACTTGGTATAAGTACGTGTAAGGATTGTGCATGAGTTGTGCTAGAGTTGTGCCAGATTTGTGCCATTGTTGTGCCAGAATTGTGCCAGAGTTGTGCTAGAGTTGTGCAAGAGATGTGCGAGAGTTGTGCCAGAGTTGCGCCAGAGTTTTGCCAGAGTTGTGCCAGAGTTGTGCCAAAGTTGTGGCAGTGTAGTGCCAGAGTTGTGCCAGAGTTGTGCCAGAGGCGAGCCAGAGTTGTGCCATGGTTGTGCCAGAGTTGTGCTAGGGTTGTGCCATAGTTAAGACAGAGTTGTACCAGAATTGTGCCGGTTTTGTGCCACAGTTGTTCCAATGGTATGCCAGAGCTGTGCCAGAGTTGTGCCAGATTTGTGCCACAGTTGTGCCAAAGTTGTGCCAGAGTTGTGCCACAGCTGTGCCAGAATTGTGCCAATGGTGTGCCAAAGTTGTGCAAGAGTTGTGCCAAAGCTGTGCCAGAGGTGTGCGAGAGTTGTGTCAGAGTTGTGGTAGAGTTGTGCCACAATTGTGCCAGAGCTGTGCTAGAGTTGTGCCAGAATTGTGACGAAATTTTGCCACTGTTGTGCCAAAGTTGTGCCACAGCTGTGCCACAGTTGTGCCAGAGTTGTGCCAGAGTTATGCCATAGTTGTGCCAAAGTTATGCCATAGTTGTGCCAGACTTGTGCCAGAGTTGTGCCAGAGTTGTGCCAGAGTTGTGCCAAAGTTGTGCCGGAGTTGTGCCCGAGTTGTGCCCGAGTTGTCCCAAAGTTGTGCCATAGTTGTGCCAAAGTTGTGCCATAGTTGTATCATGGTTGTGCCAGAGTTGTGCCAGAGTGGTGCCAGAGTTGTGCCAGAGTTGTGCCAGAGTTGTGCCAGAGTTGGGCCAGAGGTCTGCAAGAGTTCTACCAGAGCTGTGGCAGTGTAGTGCCTGAGTTGTGCCAGAGTTCTGCCAGAGTCGTGCCAAAGTTGTGCCAGGGTTGTGCCAGAGTTGTGCCAGATTTGTGCCAGAGTTGTGCCACAGTCGTACCAGAGTTATGCCGGATTTGCGCCACAATTGTGCTAAAGTTGTGCCAGAGTTGTGCCAGAGTTGTGCCAGAGTTGTGCCAGAGTTATGCCATAGTTGTGCCAGAGTTATGCCAGAGTTGTGCCTGAGTTGTGCCAGAGTTGTGCCAGAGTTGTGCCAGAGTTGTGCCAAAGTTGTGCCGGAGTTGTGCCAGAGTTGTGCCAGAGTTGTGCCAGAGTTATGCCAGAGTTGTGCCAGAGTTATGCCAGAGTTGTGCCACAGTTGTGCCAGAGTTATGCCAGAGTTATGCCAGAGTTGTGCCAGAGTTATGCCAGAGTTGTGCCACAGTTGTGCCAGAGTTATGCCAGAGTTATGCCAGAGTTGTGCCAGAGTTATGCCAGAGTTGTGCCACAGTTGTGCCAGAGTTATGCCAGAGTTATGCCAGAGTTGTGCCAGAGTTATGCCAGAGTTGTGCCACAGTTGTGCCAGAGTTATGCCAGAGTTATGCCAGAGTTGTGCCAGAGTTATGCCAGAGTTGTGCCACAGTTGTGCCAGAGTTATGCCAGAGTTATGCCAGAGTTGTGCCAGAGTTATGCCAGAGTTGTGCCACAGTTGTGCCAGAGTTATGCCAGAGTTATGCCAGAGTTGTGCCAGAGTTATGCCAGAGTTGTGCCACAGTTGTGCCAGAGTTATGCCAGAGTTATGCCAGAGTTGTGCCAGAGTTATGCCAGAGTTGTGCCACAGTTGTGCCAGAGTTATGCCAGAGTTATGCCAGAGTTGTGCCAGAGTTATGCCAGAGTTGTGCCACAGTTGTGCCAGAGTTATGCCAGAGTTATGCCAGAGTTGTGCCAGAGTTATGCCAGAGTTGTGCCACAGTTGTGCCAGAGTTATGCCAGAGTTATGCCAGAGTTGTGCCAGAGTTATGCCAGAGTTGTGCCACAGTTGTGCCAGAGTTATGCCAGAGTTATGCCAGAGTTGTGCCAGAGTTATGCCAGAGTTGTGCCACAGTTGTGCCAGAGTTATGCCAGAGTTATGCCAGAGTTGTGCCAGAGTTGTGGCAGAGTTGTGCCGGATTTGCGCCAGAGTTGTGCCAGAGTCGTGCCAGAGATGTGCCAGAGTTGAGCCAGAGGTGTGCCTGAGTTGAGCCAGAGTTGTGCCAGAGTTGTGCCAGAGTTGTGCCAGAGCTGTGCCAGAGTTGTGGCAGTGTAGTGCCAGAGTTGTGCCAGAGTTGTGCCAGAGTGGTGCCAAGGTTGTGGCAGGGTTGTACCAGAGTTGTGCCAGATTTGTGCCAGAGTTGTGCCACAGTTGTGCCTGAGTTGTGCCGGATTTGTGCCACAGTTGTGCCAAAGGTGTGCCAGAGTTGTGCCAGAGTTGTGCCGGATTTGTGCCACAGTTGTGCCAAAGTTGTGCCAGAGTTGTCCCACAGTTGTGCCATAATTGTGCCAAAGGTGTGCCAAAGTTATGCCAGGGTGGTGCCAGAGTTGTGCCAGAGTCGTGCCAGAGATGTGCCAGAGTTGTGCAAGAGTTGTGCCAGAGTTGTGCCAGAGGTGTGCGAGAGCTGTGCCAGAGTTGTGGCAGAGTTGTCCAAGAGTTATGCCAGAGTTGTGCCAGAATTGTGGCAAATGATTGCCACAGTTGTGCCAAAGTTGTGCCATGGCTGTGCCACAGTTGTGCCAGAGTTCTGCCAGAGTTATGCCATAGTTGTGCCAGAGTTATGCCATAGTTGTGCCAGAGCTGTGCCAGAGTTGTGCCGGAGTTGTGCCAGAGGTGTGCCAAAGTTGTGCCGGAGTTGTGCAAGAGTTGTGCCAAAGTTGTGCCAGAGTTGTGCCAGAGTTTTGCCATATGTGTGCCAGAGTTGTGCCAGAGTTTTGCCAGAGTTGTGCCAGAGTTGTGCCAGAGTTATGCCAGAGTTGTGCCAGAGTTATGCCAGAGTTGTGCCAGAGTTATGCCAGAGTTGTGCCAGAGTTATGCCAGAGTTGTGCCAGAGTTATGCCAGAGTTGTGCCAGAGTTATGCCAGAGTTGTGCCAGAGTTATGCCAGAGTTGTGCCAGAGTTATGCCAGAGTTGTGCCAGAGTTATGCCAGAGTTGTGCCAGAGTTATGCCAGAGTTGTGCCAGAGTTATGCCAGAGTTGTGCCAGAGTTATGCCAGAGTTGTGCCAGAGTTATGCCAGAGTTGTGCCAGAGTTATGCCAGAGTTGTGCCAGAGTTATGCCAGAGTTGTGCCAGAGTTATGCCAGAGTTGTGCCAGAGTTATGCCAGAGTTGTGCCAGAGTTATGCCAGAGTTGTGCCAGAGTTATGCCAGAGTTGTGCCAGAGTTATGCCAGAGTTGTGCCAGAGTTATGCCAGAGTTGTGCCAGAGTTATGCCAGAGTTGTGCCAGAGTTATGCCAGAGTTGTGCCAGAGTTATGCCAGAGTTGTGCCAGAGTTATGCCAGAGTTGTGCCAGAGTTGTGCCAGAGTTGTGGCAGAGTTGTGCCAGAGTTGTGCCAGGGTTGTGCCAGAGTTGTGCCAGAGTTGTGCCAGAGTTGTGCCAGAGTTGTGCCAGAGTTGTGCAAGAGTTGTGCCAGAGTTGTGCCAGGGTTGTTTGAAAGCTGTGCCAGAGTTGTGCCAGAGTTGTGCCAGAGTTGTGCCAGAGTTGTCCCAGAGTCGGTCATTGTGCATGGTAGCCACACCGTGCTACTGCTTACTGAAGGTCGTTTTACTTGCTAGTTGAGAACTTGTATTCCCATAGCATTGTTTCCTCCCTGCTCGTTTGTGACTCGTGTTATGGTTGGTCAACGTTGACCACCCATAGTGAAGTTCTCTGGGTATGGTCAGTGACACATGCCTCGTTCGGTTGTTTGGTGTGCATATTAGCCACACCGTGCCACTACGTATTGAAGTTCTTTGTTCTTTCTAGTCGATACTTAGGGTTCCCAAACCATTGTCTCTCCCTCTGACCACTCGTGACTCATGTTATGAATTGTCAACGTTGACCACACATAGCGGACTTCTTCGGTCATAGTCAGTGACATATGCGATGTTTGGTTGGTCACTGTGCACGCTAGCCACACCGTGCCACTACTTGTTGAAAGTCTTTCTACTTGCTAGTTGATAACTAGTGTTCTCAACCCATGGTTGCCCCCACTGACCATTTGTGACTCGTGTTATGAGTTTCCAACGTAGACCACACACTGTGAAATTCGTTTGGTCATGGTTAGTGACATGTGCCTACTTTGGTTTGTCCCTGTACATGGTTACCAAGCCGTGTGACTACATATCAAAGATCTTTGTGCTTTCTAGTTGATAGCTAGTGTTCCCAATTCGTTGCTAGCTCCTGTGAATATCATTGACTTGTGTTGTGAGTTGTCAAAACTGACCACATGAAGTGAAATTCTTTGGTCATGGTCATTTACATATGCATACTTTGGTTGGTCACCGTGCATTGTAGCCACACTGTGCCACTACATATTGAAGTTATTTGTACTTGCTAGTCGATAACTAGTATTCAGAAGCCATTATCTTCCACCCTGACCATTTGTGACTCGTGTTATGAGCTGCCAAAGTTTACCACACATGGTGACATTCTTTGTTCATGGTCAGTGATATATGCATACCTAGGTATGTCATCGTGCATGGTATCCACTGCGTGCCACAATGTATTGTTGGTCACTGTGCTTGCTAGTTGATACCTGGCGCTCCCAAACAATGCCTTCCCCCTCTGACTATTTCAGACTCGTAGTATGAGTTGTCAATGTTATCACACACAGCGGATTCCTTTGGTCAAAGGCAGTACATATGCCTACTTTGGTCGGTCGTTGTGCATGGTAGCCACACCGTGCTGCTTCTGATTAAAGGGCGTTGTACTTGCTAGCTGAGACCTGATATTCGTCTACCATTTTTTCCTCCTCCGACCGTTTGTGTCTCGGGTTATGGATGGTGAACGTTGACCACCCATATTGAAATTCTTTGGTCATTGTCAGTGACATATGACTTGTTTGGTTGTTTGGTGAGCATACTAGCCACACAGTACCACTATGTATTGAAGTTATTTGTCCTTTTAGTCCATGCATATGGTCCCCAAACCATTGTCTCCCCGTCTGACCATTTGTGACTTGTGTTATAAGTTTTCAATGTTGACCACACATACTGGATTTATTCGGTCATAGTCAGTGACGTATTTATCCTTCGGTTGGTCACTGTGCACGCTAGCCAAACCGTGCCGCTAATTGTTGAAGTTCTTCGTACTTGCTGGTTGACCATTAGTGTTCCCAATCCATTGTTTCCTTCTCTGACCATTTGTGACTCGTGCTATGAGTTGTCAATATTGACCACACAATGTGAAATATGTTTGGTCATGGTTAGTGACATATGCCTACTTTGGTTTGTCACAGTACATGGTTACCACGCCGTGTCACTACATGTTAAAGGTATTTGTGCTTTCTAGTTAATAGCTAGTGTTCCCAAACCATTGTTACCCCCCTTTGACTATCTGTGACTCGTGTTGTGAATTCTCAACGCTGACCACATGAAGTGAAATTCGTTGGTCATGGTCAGTGACATATGCATGCTTTGGTTGGTCACTGTGCATGGTAGCCACGCTGTGCCACTACATAATGAAGGCATTTGTACTTGCTACTCGATAACAAGTACTCACGGACCATTGTCTTCCACTCTGACCATTTGTGACTCGTGTTATGAGCTGTCAAAGTTTACCACACTTCGTGACATTATTTGGTCATGGTCAGTGACATATGCATGCTTTGGTTGGTCACTGTGCATGGTAGCCACGCTGTGCCACTACATAATGAAGGCATTTGTACTTGCTACTCGATAACAAGTACTCACGGACCATTGTCTTCCACTCTGACCATTTGTGACTCGTGTTATGAGCTGTCAAAGTTTACCACACTTCGTGACATTATTTGGTCATGGTCAGTGACGTATGCCTACTTTGGTTGGTCATCGTGCATGGTACCACACCGTGCCACAACTTGTTGAAGGTCCTTGTGCTTGCTAGTTGATACCTGATATTCCCAGACCATTGTTTCTCCCTCGGACCATTTGTGATTCGTATTATGAGTTGTCAACGCTGTCCACACACAGCGGATTTCTGTGGTCAAAGGCAGTACATATGCCTACTTTCGCCGGTCATTGTGCATGGTAGCCACACCATCCCTATACTGGTTGAAGGTCGCTGTTCTTCCTTGTTGATAACTGATATTCCCATAGTATTGTTTCCCTGACCGTTTGTGACTCGTGTTATGGTTGGTAAGTGTTGACCACTCGTATTGAAATTCTTTGGTCATGGTCAGTGACACATGCCTACTTTGGTTGTTTAGTGTGCATATTAGCCACACCGTGCCACTACGCATTGAAGTGTCTGTCCTTTCTAATTGATACATAGGGTTCCCAAACCATTGTCTCTCCCTCTGATTATTTGTGACTCGTGTTATGAGTTTTAAATGTTGACCACATATAGTGGACTTCATCGGTCATCGTCAATGACATATGCATCCTTTGGTTGGTCACTGTGCACGCTAACCACACCGTGCCACTACTTGTTGAAAATCTTTCTACTTGCTAGTTGATAACTAGTGTTGCCAACCCATTGTTTTCCCCTCTGAACTTTTGTGACTCGTGTTATGCGTTTTCAACGTTGACCCGCACTGTGAAATTCTATTGGTCATGGTTAGTGACATATGCCTACTTTGGTTTGTCAGTGTACATGGTTACCACGCCGTGTCACTATGTATTGAAGGTCTTTGTGCTTTCTTTTTGATAGCTGGTGTTCCCAAACCATTGTTACCCCCTCCGAATATCTGTAAGTCGTGTTGTAAGTTGTCAACGCTGACCACATGAAGTGAAATTATTTCGTCATGGTCAGTGACTATGCGTACTTTGGTTGGTCACAGTGCATTGTAGCCACACTGTGCCACTACATATTGAAGGTAATTTTACTTGCTAGTCAATAACTAGTATTCACAACCCATTATCTTCCACCCTGACCATTTGTGACTCGTGTTATGAGTTATCAAAGTTTACCACACATTGTGACATTCTTTGGCCATGGTGAGTGACATATGCATACCATGCTTGATCATCGTGCATGGTATCCACACCGTGCCACAACGTATTGTAGCTCCTTGTGCTTGCTGTTTGATATTTGGTGCTCCCAAACCTTTGTTTCCCCCCCCTCTGGCCATTTGTGACTCGTATTATGAGTTGTCGACATTGACCAAACACAGCGGATTTCTTTCGTCAAAGGCAGTACACATGCCTACTTTGGTCGGTCATTGTGCATGGTAGCCACACCGTGCTACTGCTGACTGAAGGTTGTTGTACTTGCTAGTTAAGAACTGGTATTTTTTCAAACCATTGTTTCCTCCCCTGACCGCTTGTGGCTCGTGTTTTGGTTGGTCAATGTTGACCACCCATATTGAAATTCTCTGGTCATGGTCAGTGACATGTGCGTAGTTTAGCTGTTTGGTGTGCATATTAGCCACACCGTGCCTCTACGTCTTGAAGTTATTTCTCCTTTCTAGTCCATGCATCTGGTTTTCAAACCATTGTCTCTCCCTCTGACCATTCGTGACTCTTGTTTTGAGTTGTCAATGTTGACCTCACATAGTGGACCTCTTCGGCCGTAGTCAGTGACGTATCCATCCTTTGGTTGGTCACTGTGCACGCTAGCCACACTGTGCCACTACTTGCTGAAATTCTTCGTACTTACTAGTTGATAACTAGTGTTCCTAACCCATTGTTTCCCCCTCTGGCCATTTGTGACTCGTGTGATGAGTTGTCGACGTTGACCACACACTGTGAAGTTTGTTTGGTCATGGTTAGTGACATATGCCTACTTTGGTTTGTCACTGTACATGGTTACAACACTGTGTCACTACGTATTGAATGTATTTGTCCTTTCTAGTCAATAGCTAGTGTTCCGAAACCAATGTTACCCCCCTTTGACTATGTGTGACTCGTTTTGTGAGTTTTCAATGCTCACCACATGAAGTGAAATTCGTTGGTCATGGTTAGTGACATATGCATACTTCGGTTGGTCACTGTGCATGGTAACCATGCTGTGCCACTACATATTTAATGTATTTGTACTTGCTACTCGATAAATAGTATTCACAAACCATTGTCTTGCACTTTAACCATTTGTGACTCGTGTTATGAGCTGTCAAAGTTTACCACACTTTGTGACATTATTTGGTCATGGTCAGTGACATATGCCTACTTTGGTTGGACATTGTGCATAGTATGCACACCGTGCCACGACTTGTTGAAGGTCCTTGTGCTTGCTTGTTGATACCTAATATCCCTAGACCATTGTTTCCCCCCTCTGACCATTTGTGATTTGTTTTATGAGTTGTCAACGCTGTCCACACACAGTGGGTTTCTTTAGACAAAGGCAGTACATATGCCTACTTCGGCCGGTCACTGTGCATGGTAGCCACACCGTGCTTATACGGATTGAAGGTCGTTGTACTTGCTCTTTGAGAACTGATATTTATGGACCATTGTTTCCCCCTGTGACCGTTTGTGACTCGTGTCATGGTTGGTGAATGTTGACCACCCATATTGAAATTCTTTGGTCATGGTCAGTGACATATGCCTACTTTGGTTGTTTGGCGTGCATAGTAGCCACACCGTGCCACTACGTATTGAAGTTCTTTTTCTTTTCTAGTCGATACATGGGGTTCCCAAATCATTGTCTCTCCCTTTGACAATTTGTGACTCGTGTTATTAGTTTTCAATGATGACCACACACAGTGGACTTATTCGGTCATAGTCAAGGACATATGCATCCTTTGGTTGGTCACTATGCACGCTAGCCACCCCCTGCCACTACTTGTTGAAAACACTTCTACATGCTACTTGATAACTAGTGTTCCCAACCCATTGTTTCCCCCTTTGACCATTTAAGATTCGTGTTGTGTGTTTTCAACGTTGACCACACACCGTGAAATCATTTTGGTTATGGTTGGTGACATATGCCTACTTTGGTTTGTCACTCTACATGGTTACCACACCGTGACATTACGTATTGAAGGTCTCTGTGCTTTCTTGCTGATAGCTAGTGTTCCCAAACCATTGTTACCCCCTCTAAACATCTGTGACTCGTGTTGTGAGTTGTCAACATTGACCACATGAAGTGTAATTCTTTGTTCATAGTCAGTGACATATGCGTACTTTGGTTGGTCACTGTGCATTTTAGCCACACTATGACACTACATATCGAAGGTATTCGTACTTGCTAGTCAACAACTAGTATTTACAAACCATTATCTTCCACCCTGACCATTTGTGACTCGTTTTATGAGTTGTCAAAGTTCACCACACATGGTGATATTCTTTGGTCATGGTCAGTGACATGTGCATACCTTAGTTGGTCATCGTGCATGGTATCCACACCGCACGCCAACGTATTGTAGTTCCTTGTGCTTGCTATTTGATATTTGATGTTCCCAAAACCATTGTTTCCCCTTCTGACCATTTGTGACTTGTATTATGAGTTGTGGACGCTGACCAGACACAGCGGATTTCTTTCGTCAAAGGCAGTACATATGCCTACTTTGGTCGGTCATTGTGCATGGTAGCCACACCGTGCTACTACTGACTAAAGGTCGTTGTACTTGCTAGTTTAGAGTTGATATTTCCAGACCATTGTTTCCTCCCCTGCCAGAGCTGTGCCATAGTTGTGCCAGAGTTATGCCAGAGTAGTGCCAGAGTTGTGTTAAAGTTGTGCCATAGTTGTTCCAGAGTGGTGCCAGAGTTGTGCCAGAGTTGTGCAAGAATTGTACCAGAGTTGTGCCAGTGTTGTGCCAGGATTGTGCCAGAATTGTGCCAGAGTTGTGCCCCATTTGTGCCAGGATTGTGCCAGAGTTGTGCCATGTTGTGCCAGAGTTGTGCCAGAGTTGTGCCAGAGTTGTGCCAGAGATGTGCCAGAGTTGTGCCAGAGTTGTGCCAGAGTTGTGCCAGAGTTGGGCCAGAGTTGTGCCAGAGTTGTGCCAGAGTTGTGCCAGAGTTGTGCCAGAGT